>BQNB010006355.1:22988-78675 GCA_026074375.1 Tanacetum coccineum
ACCGAAAAACGTACTATTAACTATTAAACTCCGAGCTATAATAAACAGTAAAATACACGGGGTGACCGAGTCTTTTTCTAATATCTAACAAAAGCTAACTGAAATTGATTAACAAAGTAGCAAACTCAGGAAACAATTCAAAAAGCTTAAAATTAAGAAAAGCTCAAATGCTAAATAAGCCAAGATAGAAGTTGAGTATAAAAATCCACTCCTTGTGTGTTTTCTCATGTCCAATGTGGCATTCCTCTTGTGGGATTGACCAATGAGGAACGTTTGATGATGTATTGACCCTGCCCATGTGTACTTTAGTACTTGAATTGTCTATTGCACCCTTTAATTTAGAATTACCCTTTGTTTTACCCATGGTTAAGAGGAAGGAGACGATGAAAAGTAAACTGTTCATTGGCGCCTTTTTACAACTAAAAACGGGTAAAAAAATTTTAAACTTTAGGGATATGGCAAAGTAAGTCCTTCTCTTTGGTTTATGAAAGTTTAGGTGTTTTAAACATTTTCCAAATATGGCAGAATTGGCCCCTGGACTTAATTATAAAAGGTAATGGGTTTTAGGGTTTTGGGTCGGGTATGGGCTTTGGATCCAGGTGAGGTTTAAAGGGTAATTAAGGGCCCATTAGGCCTTAGGAACTATTTGTGAAACTTTTTGAAACTTGAGGGACTGATTTGGAATATTTTAGGGTTTTGCCTTCTAGTGTTGACTTTGAGAGTTGACCGAGGTTGACTTTTTGACTTTGGCTTCTGGCTCTTACACGCTCTTCCGTTCTCGTATTCGTGTTTGCCCGTTTTTGACGGTTTTCTTGTGATTTTTGTCTTATCCGTACCTGCATATATAAAACACAAAAACAAGCATAACTTTACCATTTTTAGTCTGTTTTGGGCTTAATTGGGCCTTTTTAGGTATAAACAGATATGTGTATTTTACACCTATCACAAGTCAAAGTTGATCACATGAGCAACACATGGGATATCAAGTCCTCTTGAAGCAACAACAGTAGCAAACTTCTTGTTATCAATCTTAAATCGATATAAAGAACCGTGTTTGTACACAGTATCCCAGAACTTATGCATGTAGATAACTGGGACATCAGCTGTAATTAGAAAGGCTGGATAGCACGTTGTGACTGTGAGAGCATCCAATACCACTTTATACGTTGTTTCCTTTGGTCTTTTCAATTTTGGATCAATCCGCATGTTACACTTTCCAATCTCTCGACGATTCTCCGGAGCTACTAGAGCATTGTCTTTAGCGATTTTTTTAGCTCGAGAAGTCATGATTCTGCTAAAAGATGTCCAATACAGTTTATATATAACCAAGCTAATATATTATACTATATGGTAATCTATTCTGATTTTGAAAGACACTTAACACATTAGGCATGATTAAATCGCTTCCTAAAGGATTTAGGTCTAAATCGCCTCCTAAAGGGAAAAGACTAAATCGCCTCCTAAAGGGGAAGGACTAAATCGCCTCCTAAAGGAGAGGACTAAATCGCCTCCTAAAGCGAATGGTCTATTTCGCCTCCTGAAGGGAGGGACAATTTCACCTCCTGGAGGAGGGACTATTTCGCCTCCTAAAGGAAGGACTATTTCGCCTCTTGAAGGGAGGGACTATTTCGCCTCCTTCAGTGAAATTCCTTCATTTTTCAAATCTATGATTTTAGCATCTTTTATTAGACAATTAGCATACATAACATTCATAGGCTTCACCAATCTTTTATAACATGAAGTAACCACAAAAATGTCAAACATGACCCAAAACGAGTACATATTCAAACTATTTACTCATTTCATCAATTATCAACATACAAGTAATGAAACTAAGGGTTTAAATGCATATAAGAATGGTTTCAAACACATTTTATACCCAAACCCACTAGTAATTTACATTTTCTACCCGAAACCCACATTTTCGTATACTAGAATCAAGCATAACACCATCATGGGTTAACAATATACAAAACTGTTTCAAACGAGTATTCCATAACCTTATACGCACATAAACCCTCAATCAATTTAGGGTTTTATCCATTTTTGAATTTTTAAGAACCCTAGAATGAATTCTAAGGATTTCGAGCTCAAAACTAAGTTAAACTCCAATTCCTTTAAGAATAATGACGTATAGAGTGAGTGGAACATATTCTTATTATACCTTAAGTCTTGAAAATGGTTCAATGATGTTCTTTGATTTTATGAAGCGAAATGGGTTGAGAAAAAAAAAATGAGTGTGTTTATCAAATCAGTCAAAGGGGGTGTTTGTTGATGAGACTTTCAAGTCTTGGCAAAAATGCCCCCTAGTCTTTATATTCTAATACATTTTCTTTTATTAAGTATACACAGGCTTATTCAAGTTTAACAAATGGCAACTTAAGTCCCTAATGTTTTAACTATCGAACCTAGCAACTTTATTTTTCAGATAAATCCCTAAGGCATAAACACATAATAGTTAAGGCTCACGTAAGTTAAAATTAATTAACTCCCCTTTAATAATTAACCCGTTATTGTTTAAAAACTTTTTCCTTGATCACAAACTGATTTATTTGTCGAAGAAGATATTTGACATATTCTCCCCCTCAAACATTGACCCGTTTTCTATTTAAAGAGTTGTAGTCAATGTTTGAGTGGTCGAATGTCTTTGAAAATGATTTCTGAAAGTTATGTTTTTATTTCTGAAAAACAACAACAAAAATAAGATTTCTCTTATTTTACATCATAAGCGCACTGAAACGTACACTCATGGAAACATAGATAGCATGGGTTGTGCTGCAAAGTAAGCATAAGCCTTTGCATAGTCATAAAGTAGACCATGCCCGAGAATAAATTCCAGTTGAGAGGTCAAGTTTTCATTTTGAAATACTTGCCTTTAAGATGATGACCGGGTTGCTATCTGAAATAATAGCAAGCCATTTTTGGTATGTTTTAAAAACGTTTGAACTTCTGCTCGAACTTCATTTACAGTCTCGTATCATTATTAAATAATATTTCTAAGACCGTAAATGTTATCGATTTTCAAAAGATAAGCCATTATTACCTCTTTTTTTATATTTTTTCTGAATTTTTTAATTTTGTATTTTGTTTTTTCTAGATTTATATTTTTGTAAAATTTTTATAAAAATGAAAAATCTTTTTGTCTTTTTATGGTTTAATATATGCACAATATATACATGATATGAGAATAGGTACCACCACTATTCTTCTGCTTCTTCTGCCAGTTCCTTTAGAGTCTCAAGAGTAAAAGATCTCATTCTGAGCTTGTCAATTAGAAATTCAATTCTTTCTCAACATAGAGCCTTCGTGAAGATGTCTGCCAACTGATACTCGGTCCTGACAAAATAAAGCTCGACGACTCCGTTCTCTACTTTCTCCTTTATGAAATGGTATCGGATATCAATATGCTTTGACCGGGAATGTTGGACATTGTTGCAGCATAAGGCAATAGCGCTTTTGTTATCACAGTACATCGGAATCTTATTAAAACCAAGGCCATAGTCGGTAAGCTATGATCTCATCCAAAGGACTTGAGCACAACAACCAGACAAGGCTATATATTCTACTTCCATACTGGATATCGCAGCGCTTTTCTGCCTCTTTGAAGACCAGCTTACAAGTCTATCTCCCAGCATTTGCATACTTCCCGACGTACTGCGTCTAGTATCTTGACAACCCGCACGATCAGCATCTGCAAAAGCCGTTAGTGCAATAGCAGAATCCTTCGGGTACTAGAGTCCCCGATTAACGGTTCCTCTTAAATACCAAAAGATTCTTTTAACAGCATGGATGTGCTTTTCGGTATGACGAGCCTGATACCATGCACACATGCAAACAACATATACTAGGTCTGGTCTACTGGATGTTAGATACATAAGGGTGCCAACCATGCCATGATAATGTGTAGGATCAACGGCTTTCCCTAGTGTATCCTCATCCAATTTGGACTTCTTCACCATTGGAGTGTCCACGGGGTCGCATGATTCCATACCATATTTTTTCAACAATTCAAGAGCATATTTTGACTGATTAAGAAAGATGCCTCTAGGACTTTGAGAAATCTGTAGTCCTAGAAAAAATGAGATTTTGCCCATCATTGACATCTTAAATTTTGAACACATTATCTCAGAAAACTGGTCATAAAGTTTAGTAGTTGTGGAAGCAAAGATTATATCATCAACATAAATTTATACCAGGAGGATGTCTTTGCCTTTACGTCGGACGAACAATGTGGGATCAACTTTGCCTTTGGAGAATCCGTTTGAGAGAAGAAATGATGACAACAAATCATACCACGCGTGAGGAGCCTGTTTTAACCCATAAAGAACCTTCTTCAGTCTGTACACGTGATTAGGATTGTTGGAATCCACAAACCCATTTGGCTGACTAACATAGACTTCTTCCCGCAATATGTCGTTCAAGAATGTCGTCTTCACATCCATTTGGTAGACGATCATATTTATGTGAGCAGCATATGCAAGGAATATTCGAACAGCCTCGAGTCTTGCTACTGGAGCGAAGGATTCTTCAAAATCAATTCCTTCCTCTTGACGATATCCACGAGCAACCAAACGAGCCTTATTTTTCAAGATACCACCCAACTCATCAAGTTTCACTTTGTAGATTCACTTTAAAGTAATGACCATCACTTTATCTGGTCGTGGAACAAGTTCTCAGACTTCAAGATGCTCGAATTCATGAAGTTCTTCTTGCATCGCTTTAATCCAACATGAATGAGTGAGAGCTTCTTTTTAGGTCTTAGGTTCAACTGTAGTTAGGAAGGCATCATAATAATAGAAGAGGGCTTGTTCATGAAGCTTGAGTCTTGTGGATACAGGTCTTGAGAGTTCTCCAATAATATTGTGCACAGGATGATCTTTTGTCCATCTTGAGATATGTTCTGAGGCTGGAGCATCTGGGTGCACAATAGTAGGAATAACATCTGATGAAGAAGATTCTTCAGAAATGATTTTTGGAATAGGAATACCAAAATACGGATCGTTACTCATGTGTGCTACCTCAAGAGCATGATTTTCTTCATCAGCACCGAAAGGAATTTATTGGAATTGTGGTTGAGTAGATGTTTGAGAAGTACTTGTAAAAGGTGCATCTGTATCAACATTTGTTGAGGAAGGTAAACCAGTTGACTTAACCGGAGCTTGGGCTTCTACTGCAGGAACAAGAATCTTATCTGCAGGAACTGAAGAGACAACATTTGCTGGAGGATTAAAGAATTTATCAAACACTGGTTGAAATACCATATCCCATTCTTTCCTTGTTGGTGGTACAAACGGTGTTGAAGAAGGAGGGTTTGTGTAACATTTCTGTATTTTCAGGTCTTTTACGACGTCATCTATTTTACTAATTATTTATTTTTCTTTCTCGTACGCGGTTACTTTTATTTTTAATAGTTAAATCGCGTAAGTTAAAATTATCGTTTAGCGTAAACGGACATCAAACAATTAAATGTTTACATCAAGCAAGGGCTATATAATTATTTTGAGGATAATTATTAACTTTGTTCATTATTATTTTTATCGGATACGTAAAATGTATATGTTTCGCGATAAATTGCGTTTAGGCACTCCCGGAACCACCAAAACTTTTCTACGCTTCAACAAATACCCACTTTTATACCCAATACATAAAATTTACTAAAATATATCATATATATCTCATATATGCCGAAAATCATGGCCATTGATTCAAGAAATGCAAGAAAATCTTCCATTTGGTCAAATATACATCACTTCCATTTAATCTACACCATACTTCATTCATACCACTCCATACCTTGTCATTCTTGTCTCTTTGACTCATAAACCCATACCTAAGACCAAAGACCATCACTTGGACCATGCTTTGTCCCTTTGACTAGTTCTTGCACCATATATATATATACATGTATCTAGTAAGAAAGCATACACATAAACACTTTACAAAAATCAAACATATACTCCCTCTTGTTCACATATAAGCCACGGCTCACACACCCCTTTTATAACAATCCATACAAAATTTTATTCAATCTATACCCTTCTATACACATCTATTATAAGTCATTCTAAGGTGTTTCCAACCATTGAATCACCATTTCCAAGTATTTCTCAAGTTAAAGAAAGCTAGGGTTTCTTAAGTGCAAGCTTGGATTTTGTGGCTAAACAAGGGTTTAGCACTTTATCATCATCATCATCTCACATCTTAAGGTCCACTTGAACTCTTTATGTTCTTATAACTTTCATTTTTATGCATATGATTATTCTATTTAGCTTAAATCACCATTTAGGATCATTAACATGTAAAGAGAAGTTTTTATTTGTTGTCATCGTAATGTACACTTTTATATACCTTATGATGTTGAGGACATCATGTTAAAATGGTTACACAAATGATTTACACTCTTGGTTAACATGAAAATGATTATTGACAAAACTAGTAAATTAAGGTTACATAAATAAAGTTATGGTTTTAAAGTATGTTAATGGATTTGTTAACATGGGTAACTTGGACACATGAGGACTTGGATGGACAATGGACACTTAATATATGTATTAATTATAATATATATGATATATGAGATTGTGGGAAAATACAAAAGTGGTAAAGTATAAAGAAAAGGGTAAAAATGGACTTAACAAACTCAATCAATCTTGCTGTCCAAAATTCGAAATTTAACATACCCATTTTATATTTTTATAAGATAATACATTTCACGACGATTCCGAAAAAGTAAGAAACTTGTTAAACGGATTAATAACGAAACGAAAAAGTTTACGTTTAAAAACCGAGTTATACGTTATAAATCGCGAAGTCGTAAGTAAGAATTTTTATAAAACATTTTTATAAAATTTAATACAGCAAGGAGTTAATATTTTTTAATAAATAACATTGTACAGACATTTTTAGGATTCCAAAATGATAAGAATCGTAATTTTTCAATTAATAACGAACGAGTTATGAATTTCGCGAGTTTACGACATTAATCTACTATTTGATTAGAAACTTATTTTTATTTAAAGTTATAGTCATGACAGTAAGGTTATATTTTTGTACTCGCGCGCTTAAAAATGTAGCACTTTCAAATACGAGAACGTCTCAAAAAGAATCGTTAAAACTTGGAGGCTATGAACAATAATACGACGGTTTAGGGTTTTGTACGACAATTTAAATGATATAAATATATAAGTCTGATTGTGAAACAGTACTTTTTACTGTTTCACCAGTAGGTCCGAAATTCGAAATGTCATTTATGATATCTCGTACTTGATACAAAAAGATGGCATATGAACGCGAGAATCGGGTTTTAAAATCAGCGAAAGTACGCCAGTTTTTAACTAAACGGAAACATTATAAACGTTTAAACTTCTTAAAACACAATTTTACCAAAAACATTAGTTGGTGATCTGAGCTAGATTGCAATATTATGTGGTTATCAAAGTACTGTATTACTAGGGAGTTTCATTATGAGGCCTCTTCGGATGGCGTATCGACGAGTTGTTGGATTTGACGATTTAAAGTGTCTAACTCCTCGACGTCATGTCTTGACCTCTTAAATTATGATAGCCAACCAGATAGTACCGATGTATCATACTATACGATTATATTCAAGTACCTCGGTACTTATCGGAACCTATTGATATTTAGGTTGTCATTCGATCTTTTTCGATTGACGCAATTTCTGTTATACCTCGATCATTTCATTTCCTAGGTGAGTTTCATAAGCCCCCTATTTTACTTGTTTTAACTATTTGGGGGGGAGGGAATACATGCTTTTTACAAAACTCGTATATTTTACTACTATACAATTACCTAACTTCCTTTTACAAGCTTGATTTGTTAAGATACTGTTTGAGATCATTGAATACCTATACTTGAAAACCTTGAAGTTTGATAACATAAAGGCTTTTTTTCGGAAACTAGTGTTTTTATAAGTATGCTATTTCATGATTACATTATTGCCTATGTACCTTCCTCTGCTCACTTATGAGTCCGTTTAGATGAACCTTCAGTTGCTAGTGTTTTCTCGTGAGCGCGAGTGTTGTGGATAGATTATCGAGATCTGACTAATCCCCACCTTCTTGGGTCACTAGTTTGGATCAGGTGCATATAACATTTGAGTATTACTTTCCAGGATGTTTGGCTGCACATCCTACTTTTACGGGGCATTCCAATCTCTTGTATGGAAGTTACGTTAGGTTTCGGTGTCATGTGTCTTAGTGAAATAATATATACTTAGACTGATGGAATGTGTTTCTCTTGGTATACCTACGTGTTTTGTACTCGGAATAAGTACTTAGCCGACCTTTTACTTCGATCTGTGGTCCACTTTAAATTCTTCTTGATTTAAAGAAATTATATTAAACAACATTGGATATCGGATGGTTTCAGAAATTAATATATTTGATGTTGTAACGCTACTTTTCTTCTGAAATATTTCTAATTCTTTTTCAATACCGCTTTTTACTTAAAACCTTATGAATTCACCAGAAACCATTATTGTTGCGTTTTAGCATGTTATTTTCAGGTTACTAATTTGAAAGTGGAGCATTGGGAGCTTCGAGTCGCGCGGATTATATATTTTTGAAGGTTAATAATACTATGTTATACATTCGACAACACGTTTTTGACATGTTTTTCTAATCATTATAATATGAAACCTGTTGCAACTCTGATACTTTTATTAAAATAGAATGTTTGTCTTATTTTAAAACGTCCATTTTAAGGTTGTTTTCCGTGACTTGTGTATTTGTGCCTGAAGTAGCACCCCAAACCTTACATTCCGCTGCGTTGTACCAGATATTTTGGGGGTGTTACAGCTGGGATCAGAGCTGGAGGTCATAAGAGAACTAGGTCGTTTTCAAAACCCTAGACTAAGACCCTGTTTTTCACGATATAGAGTCTTTCCTTGTTTTTTTTTTCCGTTATACCGCACGCGCTGCCCCAGGTAACTTTATGCTCTCTTTTGCTTCGTTACTTCTATTAATGAGTAATGGAGTATTTAAGACTTGGTTTTTTAATTTCCGCTCTATTACGTCTAAGCTTATGACGTCTTACTATTTACCTTATATCGGTTCGTTATATAAATATTGATCACTTTGATTTTCGCGTACTTCCGGATTTCTCATTTACTCCAAGCGTTGATGCTGGTATTATATAAGGATACTCCTAGTACTTATGGGTTTATTTTCTCTTGATCTCTTACGATTTACTCAACCTTTTCGCGACTTTACTTGATATCCCTTTTGTTGATATCTAAAATTCGGAATCTTTTGTAAATTCTTCTAGTTACTTTTACCATTCGACTCCGAGTTGGAACATCTCTTCTTATCGATCGCACTTATTGTTCGTAATATCGTTTTGGGAAAAAAAAGGGGCCTTTTTTTTTTTTTCAGTTGACAAAATGAGCCATTGCATCGTTAGTTACTCTCAATTATACATTAACTTGACGTACCTATGGTATAATTCAGGAAGAATCATTTGCCGCATGTTGAGAGTAGTCACCTTACAAACCTACACCTACTTATCAACACAGAGATACGGGAAGAAATTCAACTATTCTGTTCTCTAACCGTACCTTCTTCAGAGTTGCGCAACCTTGAGCTTGAGGACAAGGCTCTTCTAACGGAGGTGACTGTACATTTCGTTATTTTCGGGTCATTTTTGACATCATTTTTATTTGTCATTTTTCACTATTTATTTTTCTCTTTCTCGTACGCGTTCGCTTTTAATTTTAAGTGTAAGTTAAAATCGCGTGAAACTATAAATCAATCAACCCAACGTAATACGGACACCAATCAAATTAAGTTTATGTCAAGCATATTATATTATTTTTTCAAAAGTAATAATTAACTTTTATATTTAATTTTTGTTGGTTACGTAAATTAAATACGTTTCGCGATAAATTGCGTTTAGGCACTCCCTGAACCACCAAAACTTTTCTACGCTTCAACAAATACCCACATGTATACCCAATACAGCAATTTACATAAAATACTGTATTCCTTGTTCCACCGAAAATTCATGCATATATAAAAAAATATATATGAATAAATGCTTTTAAGTTCTTTCAAAATTGGTCAACTTCATGCCATACTCATCATGTCAACCCATTCCTATCCTTACTTTGACAAGAGCATGCTAACCATACCTTGGCCATCCTAGGACATGCTTTAATGTTCCATTGACCAACTATTCCCTCTTATATATCATGCAAGCTAGCAAAGTATCTTTCTTATACACTCTACAAAAATCAAGAACACCTCTCTGTGGATACTCACAGATGCTACGGCATAAAACCTCCACACACACAAAGCTATACAAAATTTGTTTCTAGACTTCCCTTACACTTCTATTTACACATTCCTAAGATGTCTAAGGTATTTGCAGCATTGGTTAACATTTCCAAGTTATATAATCAAGAAAGGAAGCTAGGGGTAGTAAAGGAAAGTAAGGGTTTTTGACAGTGCAAGTTTGGTTGCTAGGCTATGCCACGGCTCAAACACCCCTTTCTAGTAAATCCATATCAATTTTTCTACAACCCATACACACTTATACATATCATATCTAAGATATACTTAGGTATTTTGAAGCTTTGAATAACCATTTGCAAGTGTTGAAGCAAGAAATCAAGATTAGGGTTTTCATTCAGAAACTAGGGTTTTCCTGGTTATAATCTTGGGTTTAAAGTCTAAACAAGGGTTTAGCACTTATTTGTCATCATCCTACATCATCTCATTAAGGTTATCTTAAGCCCTTAACTTTTCATTTATATGATTATATGCATATGTGATGTTTATGTAGTGAAATCACCATTAGGACATGTTTAACTTGTAAGCTTGGACATTTCTTGTAAATATAGTTTTATGAACTTATACACATGTTGTATGGATGGTAATACGAAGTTATAATAAATGGATACCGACAAGTATCTTTACAATCTTTAAATCAAGCTTAAAAAGTCTAAAGTGGTAAAACATAAAGAACTAGGTATACAACACAAGGACTCTATAAATGTTAAGTTAAACATTATGTCCCAAAGTGTCTTTAAAAATATACTTAATTTAAATTTTTATAAGATACATTCATTCAGACGATTCTGAAAAAAAGTAAGCAACTTGTCCAAACGGATAAATAACAGGAAAAAGATTAAGCTAAAAACAAGTTATACACTATTAAAACGATCCGTAAAACTGATTTTTATTAAAAACATTTTATAAAAATTGTATAAACAGCAAGTGTAGTTTGATATTTTTAACAAATAATACATATTTTTAGGATTCCAAAATGATAAGAATCGTAATTTTTCAATTAATAACGAACGAGTTATGAATTTCGCGAGTTTACGACAATTAATACTTTTATAAAACTATTTTTATAAAAGTTACTATTCATGACAGAAAGTTATATTTTTGTAAACCTCATAAATATATAGAACTTTCAAATACGAGAACGTCCTCGAAAGAATCGTTAAAAACGGAGCTATAACGAATAAAATACGACATTTACGGGTTTTACGACAACAAATACGATTTAAATAAAAGTCACGTCTGATGTGAACAGTAAAAGTTACTGTTCACCAGAGGGTCAAAATATCGAAAATGTCAAATTATGATAACTCGTCCTAATACAAAAAGATGGGCATAAGAAACGTCAAAATCGGGCTTAAAACGCAAAAGTTATGCTAGTTTTACTAAAACGATAATTATAAACGTTTTAACTTCTTAAACACAATTTTACCAAAACCATTAGTTGGTGATTGAGCTATATAGAATATTATGTGGTTATCAAAGTACTATATTACTAGGGAGTTTCATAATGAGGCCTCTTCGGATGGCGTATCGACGAGTTGTTGGATTTACGATTTAAAGTGTCCTAACTCCTCGAACGTCATGTCATGACCTCTTAAATTATGATAGCCCGAACGATAGTACGATGTAACAACTATAAGATTATATTCAAGTACTCGGTACTTATACGACCTATATTGGATTAGGTTGCCTTCGGATTCCTTCGTGACGCATTTTCTATTTTGAATACTTGTTGATTTCCATTCACTCAAGGTGAGTTTCATAGCCCCTATTTTACTTGTTTTAAACTGTTTTGGGGGAGAATACATGCTCGTTTACAAACTTGTATATTTTACTACAGTACAATTACCTTTCAATACTTTGTGAGTTCATAGCCCCTTTTTCTACAATTGTTTTACAAAATCTACGGGGTGAATTACATTGCTTGTTTTACTATTGGACACAAGTGTTTTTCAAAGTGTATGCTATCCAGATTACTGCCTGAATGTTATTGCCTAAGAACTACGAATACTGGTGCAAATCCCTTATAATTACGAACTTGGGTGCAATTCCCTTATAATTACGAATACTGGTGCAAATCCCTTATAATTACGAACTTGGGTGCAATTCCCTTATAATTACGAATACGGCTTCGATGTCATGATCTTAGTGCAATAATATATACTTAGACTTGATGAATGTGTTTCTCTTGTCTACATTACTTGTTTTGGACTTCGGAATATGTACTTAGTCCACCATTACTTCGATCTTGTGGTCCACTTTTAAATACTTCTTGATTTACTGAATCACTACTTGGATTTCGGATGGATTTCGGAAATAACACTTTTAAATGTTGTAACGCTACTTTTCTTCTGAAATATTTCTTAAATTATTTCAATACTGCTTTTTACTTAAACCTATGAATTCACCAACATTATTGTTGACGTTTTAGCATGTATTTTCAGGTTACTATTTTGCTAGTGGAGCATTGGGAGCATTCGAGTCGCGCGGATATATATATTTTTGAAGGCTTAATAACTTGAGTACTATTTGACAAACGTTTTGACAATGTTTTCTAATACATTATAAATGAAACCTGTTGCAACTCTGATCTTTTATTAAATAGAATATGACTTTATTTAAAACGTCCATTTTAAGGTCGTTTTCCGTGACTTGTGTTTTGTGCCCTGAAGTAGCACCCCAATGTTACCATTCCGCTGCGTTGTCCTGATTTTTGGGGGTGTTACAGATGGTATCAGAGCTGAAGTCATAGAGAACTAGGTCGTTTTCAAAACCTAGACTATGACCATGTTTTTCAAAATATAGAGTCTCTCCTTGTTTTATCCGATATCCGCACGCGCTTGCTCCCAGGTAACTTATAAGCTCTCTTTTGCATCCCTACTACTATTACATGTATAATGAGTATTTAATACTAGACTATGATTTCGTTCTCTTACGTCTATCATATGACGTCTTACTATTTACCTTATATCGGTCTGTTATATAAATATTGATCACTCTGATTTTTCGCGTACTTTCTGATTTCTCATTTACTCTCTCGAACACCAATACTAGTTACTTTACCATTCGACTCCGAGTTGGAACACTCTTCTTATGATTTTGAATCGCATATGTTGTTTCGTAATCCATCGTTTTGAAGGCTTCCAGTTGATGGGAGTACGACAATTAACTTGTCATCTCATACGTGTCACCTTGGAGAACCTACCTTTCGAACACGACTTTTTACGTTCATTTTGTTGATTGAATAATACTTTACGTTCCTTTTCTTTGACTACTTCTGCGTTCGTTAGGATATTCTTTATACTTGTTATGACCTATCGCTTTATAAACAATCTCGATGTTAAACTATAAACCATTTTGTTGTCGCCCTATGAGCTACTTCCCATTTACTTTATCGATTATTTCATTTCGTTATAAAACTATTTGATACATTTCCTACATCACACTATTTTGATGAAAATGAGCATTGCATCGTTGGCCCTCAAATATACATAGCCTAATCACCTATGTATATTTGGTGCATAGACTGATTACCTATGCATTCAGGAAGAACCATGTCATGCTGAGAGTAGTCACCTTAAAATCTACACCTCTTCATCAACACAAATCCGGAAGAAATTCCCGCATCTCTTCTCTGAACCCGTACTTTCCTCAAGTGCCGCAACTTGAGCCTTGAGGACAAGGCTCTTCTAACCGGAGGAGACTGTAACATTTCTGTATTTTCAGGTCTTTTACGACGTCATCTATTTTACTAATTATTTATTTTTCTTTCTCGTACGCGGTTACTTTTATTTTTAATAGTTAAATCGCGTAAGTTAAAAATTATCGTTTAGCGTAAACGGACATCAAACAATTAAATGTTTACATCAAGCAAGGGCTATATAATTATTTTGAGGATAATTATTAACTTTGTTCATTATTATTTTTATCGGATACGTAAAATGTATATGTTTCGCGATAAATTGCGTTTAGGCACTCCCGGAACCACCAAAACTTTTCTACGCTTCAACAAATACCCACTTTTATACCCAATACATAAAATTTACTAAAATATATCATATATATCTCATATATGCCGAAAATCATGGCCATTGATTCAAGAAATGCAAGAAAATCTTCCATTTGGTCAAATATACATCACTTCCATTTAATCTACACCATACTTCATTCATACCACTCCATACCTTGTCATTCTTGTCTCTTTGACTCATAAACCCATACCTAAGACCAAAGACCATCACTTGGACCATGCTTTGTCCCTTTGACTAGTTCTTGCACCATATATATATATACATGTATCTAGTAAGAAAGCATACACATAAACACTTTACAAAAATCAAACATATACTCCCTCTTGTTCACATATAAGCCACGGCTCACACACCCCTTTTATAACAATCCATACAAAATTTTATTCAATCTATACCCTTCTATACACATCTATTATAAGTCATTCTAAGGTGTTTCCAACCATTGAATCACCATTTCCAAGTATTTCTCAAGTTAAAGAAAGCTAGGGTTTCTTAAGTGCAAGCCTGGTTTTTGTGGCTAAACAAGGGTTTAGTACTTGTGCATCATCATCATCTTACCTCATAAGGTCTACATTTAAACTCTTTATTTTTTATAACTTTCAATTTTTATCTTTGATTATCTATTCAGCTTATATTCACCATTTAAGATTTTATATGAAAATGAGATTTAAACTTAAATAATCATATGGAATACTTTTATATATGTTTTTTTGATATTACTTATATCATTTAGAAATAATAATAAAATATTGTATCATGTTGATTTTGGTGTAAACATGATTAGGATAAATGGGGTTTTTATATAGTATCTAATATGATTTCAAGTTATAAGAAAATACATAAGTCAAGTTAATATTTAATTAAGGACTTTTACTCATGTTATTAGAACACTAAAATAAAGTTATGTTGGAAGAAATAACTTTACCACTATTATTTATATGTTAAAGTGAAAAAGTATGAAACAAAGATTATAAATAGACTTAAACAAAATCAACTAAAACATTCTGTCCAAAATTCGACATTTAACATGTCCATTTTATATTTTTATGAGATAATACATTTCACGACGATTCCGAAAAGGTAAGAAACTTGTTAAAACGAGTAATATAATAACGAAAAAAGTATGTAAAAAACGGTTATGAATACGTTAATAAAACGAAGTCGTAATGTGAATTTTTTATAAAAACATTTTTATAAAAATTACAAACAGCAAGGGTTAGTATTTTTAACAAAATAAACAATTATTTTTTAGGATTCCAAAATGATAAGAATCGTAATTTTTCAATTAATAACGAACGAGTTATGAATTTCGCGAGTTTACAACAATTAATACTTTTATAAAACTATTTTTATAAAAGTTACTATTCATGACAGAAAGTTATATTTTTGTAAACCTCATAAAAATGTAGAACTTTCAAATACGAGAACGTCCTCGAAAGAATCGTTAAAAACGGAGCTATAACGAATAAAATACGACGTTTACGGGTTTTACGACAATTAAATCGATAAAAATATACCTAAGGTCTGATGTGAACAGTAATTTTTACTGTTCACCAGTAGGTCCGAAATTCAAAAATGTCGATTTATGATAACTCGTCTTGGTACGAAAAGATGGGCATAAGAAACGCGAGAATCGGGTTTAAAACGCGAAAGTTACGCCAGTTTTACTAAAACGGTAATTATAAACGTTTTAACTTCTTAAACCCAATTTTACCAAAACCATTAGTTGGTGATTGAGCTATATAGAATATTATGTGGTTATCAAAGTACTATATTACTAGGGAGTTTCATAATGAGGCCTCTTCGGATGGCGTTTCGACGAGTTGTTGGATTTACGATTTAAAGTGTCCTAACTCCTCGAACGTCATGTCATGACCTCTTAAATTATGATAGCCCGAACGATAGTACGATGTAACAACTATAAGATTAGATTCAAGTACTTGGTACTTATACGACCTATATTGGATTAGGTTGCATTCCGTCATTTCCGTGACGCATTTTCTATCGTGAATACTTGTTGATTTCCATTCACTCAAGGTGAGTTCATAGTCTCGCATTTAAAATCTTTTCAATGTTTTATAAACCCGCGAGGGGAATACATGCTCGTTTACAAACTTGTATAATTTTACTACAGTACAATTACCTTTCAATACTTTGTGAGTTTCATAGCCCCTATTTTACTTGTTTTAAACTGTTTTGGGGGAGAATACATGCTCGTTTTACAAAGTGAACTTATTGATTTCTACTACATAAGCGTTACATGACTATTTTTACTAAAGCTCGATTTGTTTGCTACATGATTTGAGATCGTGAATACCTATATTTGAAACCATGAATTTTAGACATGATTGTTTACTCGGACATCAAGTTTTTTAAACTGTATCTATTTCCTGATTACATTATTTGCCTAAGTACCTTCTCTGCCACTTAAGTCCACCTTTTATCATAACCGTCATTCTAGTGTCTGAGCGCGAGTGGTTGTGATAGATTTCTATCGGGATTGACAATCCCCCACCTTTCCTTGGGTCACCCCACCCTTACTTGGGTCACTAGTTTGATCGGGTGCATTTAACATTGAGAGATGTTAGGGTGTTGGCAAGCATCCTATATTCTGATTGGGGCAAAAATCTAGTTAAGGCTTCGGTGTCATGAGCTTAGTGCAATAATATATACTTAGACTTGATGAATGTGTTTCTCTTGTCTACATTACTTGTTTTGGACTTCGGAATATGTACTTAGTCCACCATTACTTCGATCTTGTGGTCCACTTTTAAATACTTCTTGATTTACTGAATCACTACTTGGATTTCGGATGGATTTCGGAAATAACACTTTTTAATGTTGTAACGCTACTTTTCTTCTGAAATATTTCTTAAATTATTTCAATACTGCTTTTTACTTAAACCTATGAATTCACCAACATTATTGTTGACGTTTTAGCATGTATTTTCAGGTTACTATTTTGCTAGTGGAGCATTGGGAGCATTCGAGTCGCGCGGATATATATATTTTTGAAGGCTTAATAACTTGAGTACTATTTGACAAACGTTTTAACAATGTTTTCGAATACATTATAAATGAAACCTGTGCAACTCTGATCTTTTATTAAATAGAATATGACTTTATTTAAAACGTCCATTTTAAGGTCGTTTTCCGTGACTTGTGTTTTGTGCCCTGATGTAGCACCCCAACCTTACCATTCCGCTGCGTTGTCCTGATTTTTGGGGGTGTTACATTAATCTTCTTGTGTGTGTTTATTGCTTTACGTGTCATCAAAACCTTAACCTAGATACCCAAACTCGTGCCAATCTCTCAAGCTGAACCCCCCTTATCATTAGCTTAGATTTTGCATAAATTAGATAACTAAATACTGATAGATTAGATATTAATGCTCTCGCTCTTAGTGATCGACACCCTACTTACCAACGAAGCTACATCTTGACCGGGTACACTGCCCGTTAGAGTGTTGTTTTTAGGTTTAGTCGACATAAAATAAATAGTAAAACTTGATAACTAAAATAACACCTACACGACGACACATCATTCCAATAGCTTCACCAACTCTTTTACTTTTTCATGGTGACCCCTATATGATGGTTATGCATTCATATTATGCTAAAGAATCACCTATTCCACCGCCAACTATTGTGCCTCCGTCTCCAATGCTATCACCAATGTTTAATCCTCATGAATTCTTTCTTTCTGAGGAATTATTGCCACCTAAGAAACGAGCTCGTAACCGATCACCCTTCTTTACTCCCACCCTACCTCAAGAGTTTGAGATAGGAGAAAGCTCTCGTAAGACAAGTTTGGAACGTCACAAGGAACAAATTGAGGAAATTTTAAATAACCTAGATGAGCTCTCTCTTGACTGTATTGAGTACATGGAAGACAAAATAGAAGGTCTTGGAAAAGGTCGGGTGATCATACAACAAGATTTTGACAATCTGGAAACTGAACTCCAAGAGACTCGTACTAAAATTACTAAACTTCAAAGAAAGCAAATGGGAAATAACAATAAGATTACTCTGGCTCGCTTCAGGATTGCTAACCTAGAACAACTCATCGAAGATATCCAGGTTCGTCACCAAGCAGATAAGGAAAGTCTTCTGAATGCAATCTATGAACACAAGAACAGCCAGGAAGGACCATCGGACTACTAGATTAGATCCTAGTTGTAGTTTTTGTTAGAAACTAGCCACGGGATGTGTGGTATAAATAACAACACTTGTCAAATTTTGACTATGTACAATACAAAGGCAAGTTGTTCATGATATAATATAATGGTGATCCCGTTATACTTCATTGTTTCATACTCATCCTATGTCCTATATTACATCTCCGTCTTCATCATTATAAATCTTACCGTGACCCCTAGAAAATAATTTAACAAGTTAGATACTTGTTAGAATTCATATCAAATAAGTATCTATGATATCACTATTATGACAATGTTTATTTTTGAACTTTAAGCATTTTAAGGAAAGACTTGTGATATCATTCTTATTACGTGTTGTCTTATGTTGATAGAATGCCTCCCAAAAGGACATCAACATCTGAAGCACCAGCCATGATTCAGGCTGCCATCGGGAAACTAGTTGCTGACAGTGTTGTCGCTGCTCTAGAAGTACAAGCTGCTAACATGGCAAATGCTAACAATACAAATAGAAACCCTAAACCAAGAAAAGCTCATGTAGCAAGAAAGTGTAGCTACAAAGAGTTCATGAGCTGCCAACCTTTCAATTTCAAAGGTTCAGAAGAAGCTGTTGGACTTATCCGCTGGTTTGAGCGTACTGAATTAGTGTTTTCCCGTAGCAATTGTACCGAAGACTACAAGGTGAAGTTTGCTACTGGTACTTTAGCTGAATAAGCTCTATCCTGGTGGAATTCCTTTGCTCAACCTATTGGGATTGAAGAAGCTTACAAGATTACCTGGGTTGAATTTAAGAAGCTTTTGATAAAGAAGTATTGTCCCCGAACTGAGATCTAGAAGATGGAAGACTAATTTTACCATCTGACGGTGAAGGGGAATGATCTCAAGACATATGTGAGAAGATTTCAGGAACTGGCAACCTTATGTCCCACTATGGTCCCAGATTCTGAGAAAATGATGGAAGTTTTCATCGGGGGATTGCCTCGAAGTATTGAAGGAAATGTTACCGCCTCTAAACCTCAAACTCTAGAGGAAGCCATTAACATAGCCTAGAGGCTAATGGATCAGGTAACAAAGCACACTCCAGTGTAAGCATTAAGTGATCACAAACGAAAGTTTGACGACAGAAGAACTTTCAACAACAACAAAAACTACCATAACATCAACACCAACAACCGCTACAATAATCACCAACTACAACAAAACAGAAGATAGGAAACCTTCAGGTCTTATGCTGCCACCCCAACTGAAAACAATGGGTATACTAGAAACCGTCCTTTGTGTAAGAAATGCACTTTGCATCACATAGGACCTTGCACTGTCAAGTGTAATACTTGCAACAAGGTGGGTCATCTTACTAAGAACTGCAGAAACAAAGGACCAGCCACTGGAAACAATCAGCAACCAGTATCGGTAATTTGTCATGTCTGTAGAGAGAAAGGACATTATGCAAATCAGTGCCGAAAGACCACCAACAACAATTCCTATCAAAGAGCATACTTGCTAAGGGATAGGAATGTTCATCAAGACCCGAACGTAGTCACGTGTATGTTCCTTCTAAACCAACATCTAGTTAGAATATTATTCGATTTCGGAGCAGATAAAAGCTTTGTATCCATATCTCTTGCCTCTATGCTAAATATCCCACTCATTACATTAGATACTTTTTACAATATCAAAATGGCTGACAGAAATCTAGTAAGCACAAACACTGTTATCCAGGGTTGCACCCTGATTCTGTTAAATTAACCTTTCAAAATTGATCTTATGCCAATTAAACTCGGATGTTTCGACGTCGTTATTGGCATGGATTGGTTATCCAAGTATCATGCTAGAATTATCTGTGACGAGAAAGTCGTCCACGTCCCCATCGATGGTGAAACTTTGATCATCCGAGGTAATCGAAGTAAGACTCGACTAAATCTCATATCTTGTATAAAAACCAAAAAGTATATATCCCGAGGTTGTTAAGTTTTCGTAGTCCAAGTAATGGAGAAAAAATCAGACAAGAAAAGACTAGAAGATATTCCCAAGACTGCTTTCAGAACAAGGTACAGACACTATGAATTTCAAGTGATGCCATTTGGTTTAACTAACGCACCTGCTGTATTCATGGATCTCATGAACCGTGTGTGCAAACCATATTTGGATAAATTTGTGATAGTGTTCATCGATGATATTCTCATCTACTCTCGTAACCAAGAAGAACACGCAAGTCATTTGAGAATAATCCTAGAATTACTCAGAAAGGAAAAGTTGTATGCTAAGTTCTCCAAGTGTGATTTCTGGATCAGTATCGTACAATTTCTTGGGCACTTAATTGATAGTCAAGGACTTCATGTTGACCCTGCCAAGATTGAAGCAGTTAAGATGGGCATCTCCTACTACACCCATAAAAATACGTCAATTCTTAGGACTCGCTAGCTATTATCGGAGATTTATTAAGGATTTCTCAAAGATTGCAGTCTTTGACTGAATTAACCCAGAAAAACAAGAAGTATATCTGGCGCGAAGACCAAGAATCAGCTTTTCAACTACTTAAGCAGAAGTTTTGTGAAGCTCTAATCTTAGCATTACCAGAAGGAAACGATGACTTTGTCATTTACTGTGATGCATCTTATCAAGGTCTGGGAGCTGTGTTAATGCAAAGGGAAAAGGTTAATGCATATGCATCCCGACAACACAAGTCTAACGAAGAAAACTATACCACTCATGATCTCGAATTAGGAGAAGTTGTGTTCACTCTTAAAATTTAGAGACACTATCTATACGGTACAAAGTGTACTATGTTCACTAATCATAAAAGTCTTCAGCATATCCTTGATCAGAAAGAGTTGAACATGATACAACGTCGTTGGTTAGAATTGCTCGCAGATTACGATTGTAAGATTCGTTATCACCCTGGAAAGGCAAATGTTGTGGCAGATGCCTTAAGCCAGAAGGAACGAATCAAACCACTCCGAGTTAGATCATTAGTTATGACTATTCATCCAAAATTATCATCACAAATTCTCGAAGCTCAAAATGAAGCACTCAAAGAAGAAAACCTCAAAGCTGAGAACTTACGAGGAATGGACAAAGCATTTGAAACATGTCCTGATGGAACTCATTGTATTAAGAACCGAAGATGGTTACCACTTTTTGGTAATCTGAGGGACTTTATCATGCATGAATCTCATAAATCAAAGTATTCCATTCACCCAGGTTCTGACAAGATGTATCAAGATCTAAAGAAACTCTATTGGTGGCCTAACATGAAAGAAATCATAGCTGAATATGTTGGCAAATGTTTAACATGTTCTAGAGTTAAAGCTGAATGTCAGAAACCATCCGGCTTACTACTACAACCAGAGATTCCTATGTGGAAGTGGGAAATAATAACAATGGATTTTGTTACAAAACTACCCAGAACATCAAACGGACATGACACAATCTGAGTCATTGTCGATCGCCTTACCAAATCCGCACATTTCATCCCTACCCAAAAGACAGATAGTATGGAAACCCTTACAAGGTTGTACATCAAAGAAATAATCTCCCGGCATGGCGTACCAATATCTATCATCTCGGATCGTGACAGTCATTTCACATCTAGATTCTGGCAATCATTACAAAGTGATTTGGGTACTCAATTAGACATGAGTACGGCATATCATCCTGAAACCGACAGACAAAGTGAAAGAACCATTCAAACACTCAAAGATATGCTTCGAGTCTGTGTTATAGATTTTGGAAAAGGAAGCGAAAAACACTTACCACTGGTAGAATTTTCTTACAATAACAGTTACCATGCCAGTATTAAGGCAGCACCATTCGAGGCACTTTATGGTCAAAAGTGCAGATCACCTGTTTGCTGGGCCAAAGTTGGAGATGTTCAACTTACAAGACCAGAAATAATTCATGAAACTACTGAGAAAATAATTCAAATCCGACAATGCTTGCAAGCTGCAAGAGACCGACAGAGAAGTTACGCCAATGTAGGGCGAAGGCCTTTAGAATTTCAAATTGGAGATCGTGTTATGTTAAAAGTATCACCTCGAAAAGTTGTCATTCATTTCGGAAAATGAGGAAAGCTTAACCTATGATACATTGGTCCATTTAAAATCCTTGAACGGATTGGCCCAGTGGCATACAAACTAAAGCTTCCTGAAGATCTCAATAATGTTCACAATACTTTCTACGTTTCTAATCTAAAGAAATGCCTATCTGACGAATCCCTTGTCATTCCAATGAAAGAGCTTCGACTCAATGATAAACTTAACTTTGTAGAAGAACCAGTGGAAAATATGGATTGAGAAGTCAAACAACTAAGACAAAGTCGTATTCCTATAATCAAAGTAAGATGGAACTCTAAAAGAGGACCAGAATTTACATGGGAACGCGAAGATGAAATTCGTACTAAATATCCACATCTATTTTCCAACATCACTCTAATGTCCAGCTAAATCCCAGGACGAGATTTATTTTATGGGAGGGGGACTGTAACAACCCGCAATTTTCATCAATGTAATATCATCTATTAAATTAGATGCACTGTAATATATATACCACATTTTTACAGGGAAATTTTTGCTTTATCTCATTATGCATTGTAACTTGCATCTCTAAAGTAAACGAGCTCACACAACCTACCTATGGCAATTCTATCTATGTTTATATCATGTAAACATCCTAATATGTCAAGTCTATATCTTAATATCATTTTTACCAAGTACATTATCCATTTAACGTACCATTTACAACGTTATTTCAAAACAAGCACTATCCATTAACGTTCGTATCAAAACCCTAATTATATGTAATGTATACATATAAAATGAATGTGCAAGCCTTCAAGCATGTGTACAAGTATACAATACATAACATTTGAAATATAATTTCCCTCCAAGTCAATATACAACTCATCTAAGCTCAATGTACAAGCTAATCATGCCTAAAAACCAAATTAGGTCATTTAAGCTCCTAAATCATGTTTAAACCTTACCACCACTTTAACCTAAAGTACAAGAACTTAATGCATGACTCCTAAACCCTAAACCTAAACCTTAAGTCATCCTAAAACCCTAATCTCAAACCCTAAACCCTAAACGAAACCCTAAAACCCTAATTTAATTTTATACCTAAACCTTAATCCTAAACCTTAATCCTAAACCTTAAGCTATCCTAAACCCTAACCCTAACTCGAATTAAAACCAGAAATCCTAACCCGAAACCAAAATTCAACCCGACACCCTTTTGTTTCATTTTAACCCATTTTTAAACAAAGTAAACACCTCAAGCACCTCTAGCTATCATCCTAGAACCACCATGACCTTACCACCATGTCACCAAGAAAGCAACCAAGCACCTCCATCACCACCCTTGGCCACCAAGTTTGTTTTGTCACCTCCTTGTCCCTTCTTGTATGTTGCGGCTACACCACCACCCTACACCTTATCATAGCTAGTTCTATCTCTTCCTACTCACCCTATACTCTTCCTCAGTCACCACTCTACAACCCTTGGCCACCACACCAAGTAAACTTGGTCACCAAGGGTCATATGAGCCCTATATATAGCCGAAACACACACTCTTTCAAATCACACCTCAAAAACTCATCACCACTCAAATGGAGTTCTAAATCAAACCAAGGAGGATCAAGTGAAGTCCCTAAGATCAGACTTGAAGCCAAGAATCAAGAGAAAGAAGTCATTGAAGGCGTACGAACCCAAAAACCCCATTTTGACCCATTTGAGCTCAAGTAAGGTCAAAATCTTGTTCAATAAGCTCATAATCTGTTTTAGAATGTTCATAAGACTCCTAAGATCCTATATAATCTCTTTGTTTAAGTCTTGAACCCACAAAACCATACGGTTTTGTTTTCCTTAACCAAACAAACCCGTTTTGCATTTTCGAACACACAAGCTCTTTTCAAAAGCTTCTCGCTCGTAAAAGTTATTTATTTTAGCTTCTAATAACAAGCTATAACCTGCAAAATTAATTTCTAAATCAAAAATATCAATATTATGGATTTTGGACTAAAAACGATACATTTTCCATGCATAAGGGTATATATCGTAACTTTCTAAAATTTATAACTAGAGGGGCTGAAAATGTCATTTTCCTAAAGTTATAACTATAAGGACCTATCTTGCCAAGTTCTAAATTTAAAGGTTTAATATACATGTACTTATAATATAAAGGACTAAACTTGTAAAAATTTATAAACCAAGGGTATATAGTGCCATTTTTGTATTCTTAAAAATATAAAAGATTATATTTTTATACAAATTATAAAAATATATATAAATATTATAAGACTCGATTTTGTTAAAACCCAACACATTTGTCGTTATTAATCATCGATCGACGCATTATAAAACAATTACGTTATATATTTAACGTAATTTATCATCGACTAGCTTTTGAAGAAACTTAAAATCTTATCGTATCACGTTACTAGGGAATTTCATATGAGGGGTTTCATTTGAGTATACGTTTTGACTAGTTTGCTGGGTTTACGATTTAAAGTGCCCTGGCTCCTCAAACGTTTACTGCATGACCTCTGAATTATGATAGCCCGAACAGTGATACAATATTTCCATAAATTAATAAATCAAAGTGATATGTATGTTAAACTTTATAAAATTTTGAAATATAAACAATCAAACTAAGACTTGACATATTACCTCAGGTTGCGTGACGAGGCCGTTACTTTCACTTGATATACTTTTGCCATCAATCAGATTTCCCTGTTAAGGTGAGTTCATAGCCTTGCATTTTAACTGTTTGAAATGTTTCATAAACCCGCGAGGGGGATACATGCTATAAACCATGAATACAAGTGTTTTTCCAACTGTATGTTATCCTGATATATTATTGCCTAAGTACATACTTTTGCCATAAGACCCCACTATCATGAACCATTAATTACTTGAACCGAACGTACTGGTTGAGTAAGCGCAAATGCTGTGAATAGATCTATTTGGGACTGAACTCCTCGTTGGTGTACCCATTCATGGGGTAACCAAACGCACTTCATTTGAATCATTATGCGGGTGTTTGGCAAAGGCACCCGTTGGGGCAACTACTTGTGATTATTGATTTTCTCAAGGCATCGGTGTCATGAGCTTAAGGCAATAATATTGTTTTCTATAATAATTGTATGCATTGCAATTATCACTATTATAGGTGTATAACAACGTAAACCACTGTTCATGATAACTTGTATTCAAACTGTTTAACATAAACCTATGAATTTCACTCAACCATTGTGTTGACCTTTTTAGCATGTTTATCTTAGGTATTTGAGAAACATATGGCACGGAGTGGCATGGACTTGAAGATGGCTAAACTGTTATCATTCAAACATTATGTTTCTAGATTTTGGAACCCCTCTTTTGTAAAAACTCTGATGAATAAATGAATGATAACAAAATTTTCCGTAGCGTCTCTTTATGAGTCGTTTTCTATAATTATGACTATTGTACTATGAAGTAATACCCCAGATTAGCTTCCGCTGCTATATTTGTTAAAATGGGGGTGTTATAAAAAAACAGTGTTTAACTTGACCAAATAGTCTTTTTTTCATTCCCAGGAAGCATGTCAGAGACATATAGTTACAATTTTACTGGTGTGCGTAAAATAACTGAATAGGAAGTTACAACTCATTGATACGTCGTTAAATTAAAAGAATCAGAGACTAATCGAGCAACGCAAATAAGAAAAAAAAAAGAATCGTTAAAGGGACCCTCAAGTTACATCAGTCAAATGACAATTCTATTTGGATAATACAATGAACAGAGTTGACTTAGTCTTTTTTTTATAGTCTTGCCTCGAACCCTCCTTCGGCTCGCTTTACAAGGTCATACGGCATTTAGGTACAAGAAGTTTTTCCCAGATGGGGAAAAAAGGTTGCGAAAAATTATACTTTAGGCCATGGAGTTGATGATGGACGTCATGATAAGCAGTGTTGTTTTGGAATAACATATGGAACAGATTACCTGGCAACCAAAGTCCGCAGTGGTCATCGACAATTTTCACGGTAGCAAAACAGAAGAACATGACCGCGGTTCTTACAGTCATTCCTGATATGACCGCGGTACATATTCTTACATAAAATGAAAAGAAGTTCTAAATTTTTCTGAGATGCTACAGGTGTTGAGATATTTTTATACAAGATATACATGTATTTATTTAGAAGATTACGTTTATGTTTAGAAAAGATTGAGATATCTTAGGAATGTATTATAAGTCGACTAGAACTCCTTAGTCTATAAAAGGGGGATCTAGGGCATTAGTTGAGAGATATCCAATACATCCAACACGTCTATCACATCTATCAACACAAACACACATACACGGATCCAGAGATTAAGAGTCTTGTAAGCTTCAAGGTTGTAACCCTAGTACTAAGATAGAGTACTCGTATTATTATCATTAATAATATTGAAGCGTTTTGTTACATCGTGTGTTCATTCATATTCATTGTTTTATTGATATATCTTCTAGATATTAAAGAGTAGATTCCGTATACTCTTTGATATATACACAAAGTTTCTACTATTGTTATTTTGGATTTATTCAAGGTAACATACTCTTTACATGGTAAGGAATTGATCTAGGTTTAGGATCAACAAGTTAGATTGCTATAAGGATCTGTTTGCATAGTTAATAATAAGCCAAAAGTAGCTAAGTTGTCTGTTTGGTTTTCAGTTTTTCACTAAGAGCTTATTTGAAATCTTTAGCTTATGGCTTATTCTTTATGCTTATTTTTAGCTCAGGTTAGCTTATTAGGTTAGTAATAAGTAGTGAATAGCTTATTTAGTCCTAGTGTAGCTTAAAAAAAAAAAAAAAAAAAAAAATATAAAAAATAAAAACAAAAAAAAAACAGAAAAAAAAAAACAAAAAAAAAAAAAAAAAAATAAAAATAAAAAAAATTTAAAAAAAAAAAAAACAAAAAAATAAAAAAAAAAAAAACAAAAAAAATCAAAAAAAAAAAAAACAAAATAAAACACAAAAAACAAATTTAAAAAAAAAAAAAAAAAAGAGTAGATTCCGTTTATTACTCCTATTTGATATTCAACTACAAAGTTTCTACTATTGTTATTTTGGATTTATCCAAGGTAACATACTCTTTACAAGGTAAGGAATCAATCTAGGTTTGGAATCAACAAATTCTATACGCCGTATACAAGAAGATGAATACGTCGTATTGAGTATTCGACTCAGAATGTTACAGCAGGCTGTCACAATGCATACAAACACACAATATGAAAAATATACAATGCAGGAAATTAAACACGCAAACAAGCACACAAATATGCAATTTAACTAAGCTAAAACAACGATAAATAAAGAATTAAACAAACTTCACCTACCCTATGGCAACGGCGCCAAAAAAACTTGCATGTGTCGTTGTGAGTAGTTTTTTTATGTATCAAGATTTTACTTTGTATTTTATGCCGACATATAACCTGATAAAAGAGGTAACACTCTAACGGGCTTGTGTTCCCTAGGTCAAATGGAGATTTCGCTTGTAAGTAAGGGTGCTCGATCAATAAGGAGCCGAGAGCCGTTAATTTCTAATTTTATAGAATTTTAGTTATCCTAATTATGCAAATCCTCTAAGCTAATGGATAAAAGGCGAGCGTGCGGGGTCAACCTGACGTGGCTAGCACGAGCTTTGGGTATCTTTAGCTAAGGTTTTTAGATGACAAGTAAAGCAATAAAACACAAATAAGAAGTATCGGCAATACGATAGAGACATCGGTCAAATACTAATATTAAAGAGTAATCTATATCAACCTCATGGAATAATCCGATAAACGCGTATCAGGTGTTTGGTTATTTGTGCAATGATATACTATCTATCATCGATCTGCGGCATTAATATTCTTTATCGACTTAGGCAGTGCGGGTACTCTCATCATTAACATAGACACATAAACAATCCCTGTAGCAAATTACGTGTCGCGTTTTAAAGCAAGCCTTTTGTTGCACTAACCATCACCACACACTAATCGCTTAATTTTTTATATCTACCTCTAGGGTGATAATTAATAGGATCTTATTAAAACCATTAGGCCTTATTAGAACTTTACCCACTTACTTGCAAATATGGAGAGCTATCCCGGACTCTTATCCTATGCCCACACAACACAAAGTTCATGCGAGCACATTTATTTGTAGGACTCAGACCGTTGTATGATATGTCGCTATATGAGCACGGTGGGGTAAACAAGTATAAAATTGATAAACATAATGTCAATCAACTCCCTTCGACTAAATTAAGTACAATCTTAAAGGATATAAACACTACGCCGAACATTAAAATCCTTAATAAAAACAAAGAGCTGATTACCGCGTCCAGTCATTTGTTAAAAAGATTACACCGGCTTGGATATATGGAACAATGTGTAAAATAAGTGATCAAACAATTAAAAACTGAATGATTAAGAAAGTAAGAATTACACGATGTCTTCTATGGAATTATGGTTGGTGCTTAACCTTGGCTGCTTCTAATATCTTGAAAAATTCGACTTCAGAGTGTATGGTATAGAGAATGTAATTTTTGCACACTGAAACTCATTTTTTGAGCCTCGTATTTATAGTGTCTAAAAATAGCCTCGATACGCCGTATGAAGCAAGGTGCATACGGCATATAGGGTTAATTTCCTTGGAGTTCGCAATAAGATCAAATCAATCAATATTAATTGCCATCAATCACATTAACTACATATCTTTGACTGATGACCAGCTGTTCATACGGCGTATGGGTGAGTAGTGATACGTCGGATCGGGAATTGATCATTACGCGTTTTCTTGTGATGAGCTGGCGCTGATACGCTGTATCTTCTTTGCTGGATACGGCGTATAGTAACAGATAACAGTTTTCTTCAAATGTCTTCGTTTTAGTTTCAAAATTGCGCCTTTTAGCTTTGTCTTCACAAGTTACTCCATAATTACTGCAATAATAAACTTTAAGCAATTAAGTACCAATATCTTGCAATAATCATATAAAAGTGGGTAAAATGTATGGGATAAATGATGGTAAAATGTGACGTTATTTGATGATATCACGACTACTATTGGTGTGTGTCTCATGTAAGGGAGCTTCACGCATGATTGAGTATTTGAGTTATGACGTTTGAAGATAATTATTTTTTGGGTGAAAGTTGAAGATACGCAAGATACTTTTTCCAAAAGTTACAATATACGTAATCAACTAAATATATTACCAATATTCTCAAAAAACTTTCAAATTTTGAACAATATACGTCATGTAACCAGCTACCAACAACTTAAAGGTTTACCACTTCGAAAATTTACATGAATGGTCCATGTGGCTTGCGTGGACTTTCACTGCCAGTCCGTTGACTTTTCTTTTCACTTAAACCTATTTTTTTACTTTTTTTTCACTTAAATTTTTTTACTTTTTTATTTCCCTTAAATTTTTTACTTTTTTCCCTTAAATTATTTTTTCACTTTTACACTTTTTTTTTACTTTTTTCATTTATTCATACAATAATTTTTTTACCACTTTAAAAAATGACACTAAAATTTTTTGAAACTTATTATATTTTTACTTTACGCAACTTCGGAAAAAAAAATTCTAGGAAAAATTTATAAACATTGCATTAATTTTTTTTTAAACTAACGCCCTCATGTGACCCAAATTTTGACCGTTAAACACCACTCATGTGACTTATATTTCTTAAAAAGAATTTTTTAGACGTTACGTTAAGGATAATTATAATAAGTGCCGTTAAAAAAAATTGTAAATGTGAAGATACAAATTTATAACTTTAATATAAAAAGAGAAAAATATATAAAAATTAAGTGAAAAAAAAGGTAAACAAATTTAAGTGAAAAAAAAAGTAAAAATATTTAAGTGAAAAAAAATAAAAAAGTAAAAGAAAAAGTAAAAAAATTTAAGTGAATTTTTTTTAAGTGAAAAGAAAAGTCAAAGGACTAGCAGCGAAAGTCAACACAAACCAAGGGACTATTATTGTATTTTTTTCTAAATGGTAACCGGTCAAACATGTCACATACTGGTCAAACAGGTCACATTTGGGTCAACATTACGTATTTTGTTCAAAAATTTGAACGTATTTTGAAAATACTGGTATTAGATATAGTTCGTTACGTATATTGTAACTTTTTGAAAAAGTACGTTGCGTATCCTCAGCTTTCACCCGTATTTTTTTTCCTGCATGTCCTTTTTAGTCCGAGATTTTGAATTTTTATTGGTACATTTCAATAAAGATAACATCAATAAAATCACAATATAATCATACTCATATTTTGACCTCCAAAAATGAAGCATGAATGAAAGCTATTAAGTCTTTGCAAAGTAGTTTTCCAATGTTTTGAAAACCGGGTCTCTAATCGACCCGGTCAAGTCATCGGGTTACCGGTTCAACCGGTTCGATCACCGGGTCAACCCGATTTTCAAAAATATTAATAATAATAATATTTGTAATAATACAAAAAAAATATATGTATAAATTATGAATATTTAATCTACCAAGCCTAAAAACCATTTACAAACAAATATAACATGTAAAAATAAAGTTACGTCGCAAATATATACAATTAACTTACATTATTTGCAAAAAAAATAAAAAATCCAAAACCCGACCGGGTCTCGAGAACCGGGTTGACGCGGGTCACCTCAAACCCGACGGGTCTAACCAGGTTTTGAAAATATAAAACCCGGTTCAGTTTGGAACCGTTTTTGTTATACCGCGAAACGGTTTCTACCGGTTGAAACGGGCCGGGTTTCGAACTGGGGTTTCTAATACCATTGGTTTTTTTTCACATTTATAATCATGTTTGTTTATAAAAATACAGTATTAACTTTTGTTACACCTATTACGTTGTTTTCATAATTTTTACTATCGTTAAGTTTGATTCTTGTGTTTTCAGCAAACTAATCACTAACTTAAGAATTTAAACGTATTACTTTTTTCGCCTTAAAATTAGTTTTCACTTTTAATTTCATCTCATTAAAAAAGAGTTAATTGAGTGAGTATGATATTTAATAGCTGAAGAGTGTGATGATCTTACTTTTTCTTAAAATTTGTATTTTTTGCCAATGTAATAAATTAACTTTATGAGATTTGATACAGTGGAAGTTCTTTAGGCTGGTCGCAATGGCAAGGTCGACCAAGTGGGTTGAGCCTCGCATGACGCGCCACCACTCAAATCCCCCACCCCCAACTTAGTCGTCGTGTGTTTATTGGGAGATATGGGAGGTCTGTCTGACCTATTCGGCATACAATCTCTAATCTTTTTTTAAATTGCTTATGTTTTGTTTTGTCATTTTTTATTTTGCACGCAATAAAAAGGAAGAAGAAGAAGAATGCTTATCTTCTTATTCTTATTCTTTTTTATTTGTTTTATAAATAAGTAATTTACATTTTAAGTCTTTGATGTATGTATTTATTATTATTTTTATTTATAAATAATTAGTAAGTTACATTAAGTGATATTTCAAGTGAAATATTTTTTATTATTAATAAATGTAAAAAAAAACAAATCAAAGACTCTTTTCCCCTCCCCCCCATAAAAAAAACAATAATAAATAAAATTAAATATCGGTTAACTTGTTGTGCCAAGTAGTTTGCGGGAGAAAGAAAGTGACAAAAAAAATGTAAGTCATGTGGTTCTTCTTAACGTGTGTTCACTTAGTAATTTAGTTATTTACGTAGTGTTTGGTTTATGTGGTATAATCACAGCAGGGAAATGGAAATGTTTTTACGATAGAAAGAAAAAATGTTGTTGTTATACATTTATAGGAATATATGATTGATTACAAGGGATATGACCTATTTACACATAAAAACAATTCTTTAGGGATCCTTACTTTTTTTGATTACATCTTGTAATATGAAACAACAATTACATACATCCTGACATCATTAATTATTCATAAATAACTTTTCTATCATTAATGGGGTATTTTAATTTTTATATTATCGATTCTATTATGTCTTATCATACAAACCATACATAATTAATAACGGTAATGAATTAGTATTACATTACACTATTTATTTCATTACGTATGACATTTCATTCCATCATACCATACGAAACCTTAGCAATTTAAGGTGCGTTTGGTATGTGCCTATCGGAATTAAAGAATGATGTAATACTCATTGTTGTAGTTTGGTTAGCGGGAATGGAATCAAAAAAGTAAGTTGAAACCCATAGAATCATTGATGGACAAATATATTGGTTTGAGTGGTAATGGCCATATGGCCCACTTTTTTTTTCAAACATTAATATATGTTGAAATTTTAAAGTAAAGTTATTTTTTAATATTTAAATGGGACCCGTACTAATGTAATACTCATATCTGAACTTTCATACCAAATACGAGCAATGAAAGTTTAACTTTCATTCTACCAATTTATCAAAACCATACCAATAATGATTCCGAGTAACAAACCAAACGCTCCCTTAGTAGTTTAGTAATTTGGCACTGGGTTAAGACATTTGGGATCAAAATAGAAACAGTTTTCCATCTCCTTCTTATTTTCAAAACAAAAGGTTTGAAAAAGGGAGATATTTTGAAAAATAGAAGGAGTGATGGGATTAATAAGAAGGATGCTACCAAAACACACGCAAACAGCCCTCTCCGCACTTTTATCTCTTATACTAGACCCTCTTCATATCTCCTCTCTCAAATCGACCACCCTCTTATTAATGATTGATACTATCCTTCTTTTTATCTGATTCATTTGTGATGTTCAATACTTGTCATCACTTTATTATTATTACTATTTTATAAAACTAGTTAGGTGAAAATCACACACTTTATTATTTTTCTTCGATCTGAAAATGTTTACTTTTACTTTTTCTTACTTTTAGTTTTTCAGTTTGTAAAAGTAAAGAAATTAGAAGAAAACGTTTTAAGGCCAATTTTAGGAGAAAACATTATACTTAAAAATTAAAAAATCACATTTTTTCAGTTATTTTTTTTTCTTTCCTTAAGTGATATCCGGGAAAACAAACATTTTTTTCTATTTTATTTTGACTTTTTAAGTGTCAATTTTGACTTTTAAAGTATTCTTTCATCAACCGTAACCGTGAATATATATTTTTGTGTTATATAATACTTAATGAAAATTATACCAATGAAACATATACATGAAAAACTTAATGCATTCATATATTTTCCATCAAGTATTATATAACATAAAAAGAAATAGTTAAAGTCAAAGTGAAGAAAAAAATATTTAAAATGAAACTGAACACTTAGGTGAGACGGATGTAATACTCGACTAACACATTATTAAAAAAATGGCTAATGACATGTAAATGTATCATATGTGTCACCCGTTCATTCTATATGTATTAAACAAAATTTGTTGCTATTCAATATACTAAACTTGCATTTTTGGTTAATATGATGTCTTTTGTGACTTTTTTGCCCTTTTCAGGTAATAGGGGCGTTAACAAAATGAAGGATAATGTGGTCATAAAATACATAAAATTAACCAAAAATACATGTTTAGTACATTGACAAGTATGTTACATTTTACAATTTAAAAAGAAATATAAAAATAGAAAAAACAGACACACGTCTATATCTGGAGAGGGAAACAAACATTTTCATTTTGAGATAAAAACAAAAACAGTTTTCCATCTTCTTCTTCTTGTTGAAAAACAAAAGGTTTGAAAGAAAAAAAGAAGAAGATATTTTGAAAATTGGAAGGAGCGATGGGGTTAATGAGCACTCTTCGCTCTTTTATCCCTTTTACCAGACCACTAATCCTCTCTCAATTTGACCACCCTCTTCAGGTAGTCAACCCGCATCCAATCTTTCTTCAACAATCATTGAATTATATTTTACTTATTTACTACCCTATTGTTTGATTGATACAAACCATGGTGTTCAATACTTGTCATCGCTTTATTATTATTATTATTATCATAAATGAATCAAATGATATATCCTCCGACCCATTATTCCTGCTAAGGGGGTGTTTGTTTCCGCTTATATGCGGGCTTATTAGCTTATTTCATTTCGCCTTATATTTCATAACCCCTAATTTTCTTGCTTTTTTGGGATTTATGGACTTATATAAGTTTATTACAATGTAAGCCAGAAAATTCGGGCTTATGAAATATAAGCCGAAATCAAATAAGCTCATAAGCCCACATATAAGCCGAAACAAACACCCCCTTATCTTCCTACACACATGATAATTCCGAGTGACAAGTGGCAAAACTAACGGTTTACATATAAAGAGAGTAAAATAAATAAAAGCTGGACCGCGACACTTACCAACCAATCAAACAGAATATTTCTCCAGGAAAGTCTTTTTATATAGTTAAAATGAAAAGTGGACAATTACTTTGAAAAGGAAACATGGACTATATAATTTTTGTGATAAAGGGAGTAACTTTTATAAACCGCAACAACCTCCAAAAAAGCAAGGCCTCAAACCCCGTGGATTAGTAGACTGCTTATTGTGACTATCACTCTAAAGTTCAGTTCATGCTACATGCAAACAACCCTGGAGTGGCCATGCCAACTTCCTGAAAATAGAAGGATTTAGCCCGTTTGAGTCTATGTGGCAGCGTGGATTAGTGGCCAAAAGGTCAAAAACCATGGTTACCTTACCAAAAAATGACTAGTAATTGATGTATGTTAATAAGAGTGACGAGCTTCAAGTGTTTTTGTTATATACTATGAGTAGTTCGTTAAAGAATGTTAATGAGATGAATTTGTATGTGTTAATCCACTATATTGAAATTCTCACGTGATTTCAGTTTTGTGCGTTTGGATTGTTAAATGACTGAGTGACGATTTGTGATTTGGGTGAAGTAGGCAAGAGTAGGTGTACTGGTAGTGAAGATGTTCTGGACCACAAATGAAGGATAATACAGAGATAGTAATAGACGAATTGTGATAATAGTAGTTATGATCTGAGACTAAGTTACATATGGCACGTGCTTTATAATCAGTACCAAGCTATGTTAGTATTTATCTTAACTTTGTGTCCAATTGCAGCAAGAGATAGCCTTGTTTTGTTAACTTTATTTCTTGCTTGGCTTAATGTCATATGGCGCCTGATTAGTTGTTAGTATGTAAGGGACTACTGTCTTGCTTGTAGTTATCATTTCTCTACTTGGAAACATATGGAAGGATATATTTAGAGTTGCCCGCCATAATAATGCTTCATCAGACGCTGCTGTGTGCCTTTATTTTAGCTTGCATTATAAAGAATGATGGAAATTTTGAAACCTAAATATAGGATTCGTGCTATTGCCTCATTGGCGAAGGATTAAAATTGAAGACAAACTCTTATTTAGAAAGCAGTAAATCACATAATGCCTCGAGTTCTCAAAAGAGTCTTCCCCAATTGGAGAACCATAAGACTCTCACTAGGTTTTCTGCTAAAGTGCCTAGATCGCCACATCCATCATATAACATGATTGTGTGAGTCTTACAGCCGAGATAAAACAAGAATAGAATAATCATGATAGCTTAATTAACATTTAATTTTAGATCTATTCTTCTTATTTTATCAATATAACATATGTGTTGATTCTAGGTTGTTTATTCATTATTTATGAAAAGTATTGCATATAGTTTCCATAATTTTCTAATAAAACAATAAATAAAACAATCTGTCTAGATTTCATGCAGCCCTAGCGTGTTTAAATCATATGTAATATAAATACTAAACGAGTTGACTTGTGATGCCACTGTTGGAATTTAACAATCAAGTTAACCATTAACTCTTACGAGTACACAGCGGATAATGATCTAGTTTAACATAAACAATTAACATACATAAAACACAAAAGGAATGAAAAGGGTAAATAGAATACATACCCTTGAAGTCACCAGCAAATGTTATGTAACCAAGTATACGAAACTAGTGATAAATTGTCACCTCTACGAGAACTCGCACAACACGTCTAACAAGCACGCCCGGATGCTAGTCCTACTTCACGTATGTCCCAATACAACCTTTGTATTCCAACCCTACTGAAAATCGAGTTCCAAAACCTCACAATACTTCTGTACAGAAAATCAGATAATAGAAATTAAGGTTTCCCAATTTTGGTGCTACAGTACCACCGAAATTCACCAATAATAAACACTAATCGAAACTAATAGTTCTCACGCCTTGAGAACTTGTAAACCTTCGTTTATAACCTCCTGGACCAGACCCTGGATCGAACCAACTTTGGAAAACCCTTAAATGATTAACCGAAAATGGCAGGGGGTATTATATGTGAACCAAAAATCAAATCTGCCTTGACAAGGGCTTTGATTTCGGTTGTATGGTGTTAAGGAAAAGTCAGCAACTATTTGGTGTGTTTGTGTGTGATATGGAATGAACCAAAGAGGAGGGGGTGAGGGGTTTATATACCCCTCAAACCCTAATGATGATAAGGCTCTCAAGGACTCTTCTACACTTATCATAACTCTTTAATTCTTCCTTATCCTTCAAACCTTCCTTATCATTTAGATTCAATGAACCAAGACACTTCCCAAGAACCTTCTTATGCCTTCTATTAGCCGGCCATAAGACAAGGTTTCCAAGGGATTTGTCTTGGTCACTTTATGTCCGAATGGTTTACATTTAGAAGTTTACGTGAAGTATTAAACGTACTCTATGCATTTTTCGTGTGTGCCCCAATAGGTTCACACACTTCTAGTCGTGCATTGCTATCCAACTACCATACAATCCAACAGTTTAGTCCTGCATTTTGAATACACCATTTTGCAAACACAAAATCTGCTTTGGAATCGCAATCCCACACATCCCTCAGGGCCTAGACTGAAGTTGTACTTACAGAGAAATCGATGTCATCGAAGTCCATATCAGCTGCAGCTGCGTAAATAAGTTGTACATTATAATAAATTCATAACAGATTTAATCGTTTTATGACAAGAAGTTGTAGGTTACAAAACCAACTAACCCTTTTCCTCCTGTTCATCTTCATCGACCCATTTATCCCAATCAACTTTCACAAAAGCCGGAGTCTTTCCCTCTTGCTTCAAAATCCTGTTCTACCATTTGCTTTCTTCTTTCTTTATAAGGTAAACAATAGTTCTTGACCCAACGCTCGACTTGCTCTCCTACAGTTTTCAAACCCATCATTTTGATATCCATAGAATATACAAGACATATGAAACCACTATTGACAAGAGTACTTACATTCACATCCACCTTATCATGAAGGTTGACGTCTATTTCATAAGGTACATTGTCGGTTCCTGCTGTCGCGGAAAAGTAGAACTTACCCTCGAGCTCGAGTTGAAGCTTCACATCTTTGGCATCAGGCAGATCAATAGTGATGAATATCACATCAGCTCTCTGTGCCCACTTCAAAGTAGGATGTCGACTAATAAATGTCCACAATTCATAAATACCATGATCAGTTTATAGTATAATTCAACAAGGTATTCACTTTTACATCTAAATCCAAAGCATTGAATAAACAAAATTTGTCACACACTAAAAAAATCTCAAAACCGGAAATAAGGTTTTTTTGTATCTATGTTGCGAATAAACTCTATATCACTTATTTATTTAAGGCAACGAATAATAAACGGGTAAACATATGAGGTTCTCTTATCAGATTATGCGGGAAAAAAGAGTCTTTGACATAGATGCACGGGTGCATGAGGAGCCTTATGACTTTATGAGCATCTCACAAATAGTCAATTACCGCTAGGCGAATTATGTTTATTTCATATGACATCATCAGTTTTAACGGCAACATTAAACATAACAATATAACCACCACCGAATGACCTAGTGGTAAGGTCCTTGGCTTTCAAAGGACAACATGTCAAGGGTTCAAACCTCGCTAAGTTTGCACATTTAAAGGTAGCCAGGAAAGGGTCGGAATGACCCTGGGATTAACCATATGAGGCCGCTTACATCTGAGTCAAAAGGCTTGCCCTCCCCGAATAAACTAAACGGGGAAAACTGCACTAAGAAAATGATCCAAAATTCTAGTATATCACTAATACAATTCAATAATGAAATGATAAAAACAATATTAGATGAAATAGAACATAATTCATACCTCATTTTCATTGATGACAGTGAATGATCATTTTTCAGCTAAGCTATTGGTAAAATGGAGATTAAAAATGAGTTAATATATACTAGCAGGGTACCCGTGCGTTGCGGCGGCGGGTACCCTGTAACATTATTTTCGGCGAACAATATTTTTAATTTCATGTTTTCCTTACAACGACATTTCGGAAAACGACAATTTAAGGTTTGAGTATCTTTATGTAATTGGTAATGTTTGATTTATGCTTTAATTGGTTGTAGCTTATTTATATTGTACAATGTGAAAATATTGTTATACTTTTAAGTAATGGGTGTTTTCGAATTAGTATTAATAGCAGGGTACCCGTACGTTGCGGCTGCAGGTACCCTGTAACATAATTTTCAATGAACAATATTTTTAATTTATGTTTTCCTTACAACGACATTCCAAAAAACGACAATTTAAGGTTTGAGTAACTTGATGTAATTGGTTATGTTTGATTTATGTTTTAATTGGTTGTAGTTTTTTTATATTGTACAATGTGAAAATATTATTGTACTTTTGAGTCATGTGGTGTTTTTAAAGTAAAATTAATTATGTGTTTTAATGTATTTGTGCATTAAAAGGTTGTATACCTAGCTTTCTAACTTGTATTGCTATTACTTAAATGTTATACTTAATTTTTTGACATTAATAAAAAAAGTGAATGTAATAATTATGTTCCGCGTTATTATACTTGTGCCATAAATGTTGACTAAGTAAAAAAGAGGAATAAAAAAACAAATGGGCCGGCCCAAGGCGGGGCTTAATTTTTTTCGAATTGATTTTGACCGAATATTGAGTGGGAATGTGCTCGCGCGTTGCAACGGGGCTGACTTGTATTCGACGTTTTTTTTAATATTGCCTACTTTTATGCTCCACGTTATTATACCCGCGCCATAAATATTGACTAAGTAAAAAACGGAAAGCCAAAAAAAAAGCGGTACTGTAGGACACAAAAAATAGAGCCCAAAAATGCGTACTGTAGCACGGTACTGTAGCACATTGGAATAAAACGACGATGCTTTACTCCAATTTTAGTTTATATAGTAATAGTAATAATGGATTTTGGGAAGTAGAAGAAGCAAGTAGCATGATCTAGATGCTTCCAACTATGTAACCCTTATAATCATTTGCCAAATAATTGTTCTAACAAATAAATAATAACATGATAACAGTTTTACGCTTAACTAATTACTCATATTCAACGACCTTACAATGTATACGACAAGTGGTAACTTAATTTTTTTTCCGAGAGCTTTTCATAATTCTACCACGGTCTAAAACAATCTAGATACATCATCGATTTTGTATTTGGTATTAAGAGTATGACAGTCTATATCCTTCCTGCTTATATTCCGTTCTTGCATAATTAGGTATAGTAACGACGATGATCATACCCATGTAAAAAAATCTAAAAGAAAAAAAAACAATCTTTGCATACATAAGATTTTCTTGACCAAATAGTCTTTTCATTCCCAGGAAGCATGTCATAGACATCTAGTTACAAATTTTCTGGAGTGCGCAAAATACCCGAATAGCAAGTTACAACTCATTGATACATCGATAAATTAAAAGAATCAGAGACTAATCGAGCAACGAAAATAAGAAGAAAAAACGAAAGAATCGTTAAAGGGACCCTCAAGTTACATCAGTCAAATGACAATTCGATTTGGATAATACAATGGAGTAGTAAACAGACTCGACTTAGTCTTTTTTTGATAGTCTTGCCTCGAACCCTCCTTCAGCTCGCTTTACAAGGTCATACGGCATGTAGGTACCAAGAAGTTTGTCCCAAATGGGGAAAAAAGGTTGCGAGAAATTATACTTTAACCCATGGAGTTGATGATGGACGTCATGATAAGCAGTGTTGTTTTGAAATAACATATGGAACTGGCAACCAGAGCCCGCAGTGGTCATCGACAGTTTTCACGGTCGCAAAACAGAAGAACATGACCGCAGTTCTTGCAGTCATTCCTGATATGAGGAAAGAGATGGCCCCGCCAACTGTGTCAAGTAGAAGACCCTCGAGTGGGTGATTGTAAAGGGCCCCGATTGCATAAGGTACAACTAGTCTGTGATGTTGGGAGTGAATGTGGCGATAAAGAAATTTGTTTATGTGCATGTAGCGGTGCACAAAGTATTGCCATGTGTCCATGACGAACATTGCAATGATGACCTGCACAATTTGAATGAGGATGGATGGTTGAGTTTCAGTCCCGACCACGCCTGTCTCTGAGGTCACCTACACAGGGAAGTTGTATCGATTTCAGAGATGAACAAAAATATGTCGAATGATAGTCATAAAAGTGATAAAACAATTACAACATATATTACACTTCCTCAGTCGCAGCATAAATTTTGTCACAGAAACAAGATGGCAGCATCCAAGACCATAGAGCAGTATTTAAACACAATATTAACGTATGTATTTAAGTATGCGTGTCTGTGTGACTGTGTGTGTGTATGTGAGCATATCGACTGAATATAACAGCAATGAATATGCATACATTCATAAGGAAAGGTTCCTTTTAAGCTATTAAAATTAATCCAAAAAATAGTTAGTAATTCACGGGAAGATAAGCAGTTGCTAAAAAATCACAATTTATCATAACGGAGAATTTCTTATAAAGAGCAGATTATGACCATGACAACTTCTTTTAAAATAACCAAGTAAAGTAGTGCACATTATATCTCCCAACGATTCTGCTCTCGTCGAAAAAGGATAAAAATACTGCATGATAGTATGATACTATTAATTGTGCATAATCTTTTTGGATAACTTTTTAAAATTTTTTTGGATAATCTTTTTCCCATTAGAAGAGTTACAGCTTACGAATTTGTGATAAGTGAGCAATCCAGCATAACAGCAAACAAATGCCACGTAACACGTCCAAAGAGAGTATTTTTATGCATGTAACTTGTTCAAATCTTATTCTCAAATAAGCATTAGTAAGATAGAAAAAAAGAGATAAAGAAAAGAGAGTTAGTTAAATGGAAGAGTTAAGAGAGAGAAGAGTAGAGTAAGAAAACAATGGAGTAACAGAGAAGAGTTATAATGAGAAGAGTAGAGAAGAGAGAAGATAGAGAGTTAGAGTTAAAAAGAGATAGAGAGGAGTTACGACTTAAGGATTTGTGATAAGCTTCAAGCTTGTTTCACGCAAGAAGTAACTTAACAAAAGACAAGAATAAAGAAGATATATGTGCATTTATGTTTTACGTGTAGAAAAGGGGAAACCTTGGATCATTCATTTATCGCATTTTGGATAAAGGACAATAATGAAACTTGTTCCTGTAATCTTTGTTTCCATCTAGATACATATGTCATATAAAAACAAATACAGTTATTTACAGGATGTAAATAACATTTATTTTGCTTGCAATAGATATTACACGAAGTATCTCTAAACTTCCATGTGCAAGGATAGAATGTTATGTTGTTTTCATTGATATTCTTAAACCATCGTCTTACTCAAATTACTTTCATTTTTATATACGAGGAACAACCTATATGGCTATATATATCATGGCCTATTTATGCAAGGAATATATAATCTCTCAATGACCTCAATTTTAACCTTGAAGCTATTTAGCACGCAAGTAACTACCACCCCACATCTAATCATATAGCTTAGAGGTGGCAAAATCTTGCCCATATTCTAATTCATGAGCCTTTTTTTGCATTTTTTTTTAAAGTGAGAGAGCATTTTTTGCCCATCAATTATTATTGATGGGCTCTTATGGGCACTTGTAAAAACTAAATGGGCTCTTATTGGCACTTGTAAAAAACTAAATAGGCTATTGGGCGCATCTTCTTTATTTAATAATTTTTTTTTTCTTGCGCGTCACTTTTTCCAGTTTTCAAACACGTATTATTGTTTTTTATTTATACATTTTTGTACGTTTTCATACTTTTTTGAACGTTTTCCTCCTGTTTTTTACGTTTTCGTACGTTATCGCCAGTTTTCTTACGTTTTCGTCCGTTTTTTACGTTTTCATTCGTTTTATTTTTACGCCTTTCGGCGTTTTTTTTAGCTTTTTGGCCGGTTTTTACGTTATTTCGTAGTTATTTACGTTTTCGGTCTGTTTTTTTACGACTTCGACTAGATTTGTTACACGATTAGTTAGGGTTTTACCTGATTTCGTCTATTTTTTTATGTTTTTGCCGGTTTTTTAACGTTTTCGTCCTTTTTTTTACGTTTTCGTCCGTTTGTTTACGATTTCGTCCGTTATTTTACGTTTTCGTACGTTTATTATGTTTTCGTCCTTTTTTACGTTTTCGTCCGTTTTTTACATTTTCGTCCGATTTCGTTCAATCTTGTACGTTTTCGTATGTTTTGTTACGTTTTCGCACGCTTTCTTACGTTTTCGTCCGTTTACTTACGTTTTCGTCTGTTTTTTTTACATTTTCGTACTTTTACGGACGAAAACTTAAAAGAACGGACAAAACGTACGAAAACGTAAAAAATGTGCGAAAACGGACGAAGACGTAAAAAGACGGACGAAAACGTAAAAAGACGTACGAAAACGTAAAAAATGGACGAAAACATAAAAACGTACGAAAACGTAGAATTACGGACGAAAACGTAAAAAAACGTAAAAACGTAAAAAAAAGTACGAAAACGTAAAAAACGTACGAAAACGTACAAAAACAGACGTAAACGTACGAAAACGGACAAAATCGTACGAAACGGACGAAAACGTAAAAAACAGACTACAACGTAAAAAACGGACGAAAACGTAAAAAACGTAATAAATCAGACGAAAACGTAAAAAAACGGTCGAAATGTAAAAGATGGACGAAAACGTAAAAAAATGGGCGACAACGTAAAAAACGGACGAAAATCAGACGAAATCGTTAAAAAACGGACAAGAACATAAAAAGCGGTCGAAAACGTAAAAACAGACGAAATCGTAAAAAAAGTTTGCAAACATACAAAAAACGTCAAAAAACTTATAAAAACGGACAAAAACGTACTAAAACGTACAAAAACGTATGAAAACGAAGGAAAACATATGAAAACTTATAAAAAGTTTGAAAACATACAAATAAAAAATAATAATACGTGCTTGAAAGATGAAAAAATGACGGGCAAAATAAAACTATTAAATAAATAAGATTCGCCCGGTAGCCCATTTATCCCGTCAATGCTCGTTTTGGCCCGGACCCGTTTTAGCCCGTGCCCGTTTTAACCCGATGCCCGTTTTGCCCGGTGGCCGTGCCCGCCTGCCCGCCCGTTTTGCCGATGAACAAAAGTGAAAAACATTCCGCGTCTAGCAACAAAATTTTCAAATCTCTAAACAAAGCATCAATGGTCCACGGGTAAAACGGATGTCAGAACTCGGGACCACTAAACTTCTGTTATTATGAGCCAACAACATCTAATACATTATATCCGTTATCAAGAAAAAGCTTTCCTTGCCACTCACTACTTAGAGTGTGGTGCCGTGGAAGATTTTTTTTTTACATTTATATAAAATTAAGACTAACGATGTAAACAAAATAAGGAATAACAGTGCGAGAAAAACACTAACAAAGACTAATAATGTAAGCTTTTATAACAACAAGGTTAAAAGTGAAAAAGATAAAAATAAAATAAAAAAATTCTTGTCTTCCTCCTTCATCTGCACACACAAACACACTTGAAAATCAAAAACCTCACACACACAAACACAAATACAAAAACTCACACAACAACACAATACCCAATTGAAAATAAAAAAGAAAGTTAAAACCTTATCGCGTGGGCTGCGAGTCAAGATGGTATCACGCGAGCTCGGGTGTGGTTGGCCGAGAAAAAAGGTGGGATGGTGTCATGACGTCAAGCAATGACGCAACGTATCTTCCACTCTTACTATGGTAATCGTTATAGCTCATTTCTTCCCATAAAAGAACATCAATTTCTAATCTTTTATAGTTAATAGAGTTAACTACATTTTTGGTCCTTGTGGTTTAGTGCGTTTTTTAGTTTTGATCCAAAAATCAAAAAGTTTTGGTTTTAGTCTAAAAGAGATAATTTCGTTTCACTTTCAGTCCAATTTTATTAACATCGTCAGTTTAACTAGTTTGATCGTTAGTTAGGAGGGTATTCTAGTCTTTTCATTATATTATAACCCACAAAGTCACACTCTTTCTTTTTCCTCTAACTCTTTTTCTTTTTCTTCCACTTATCTTTCTTTTTCTTCTTTTATTATACTATGGACCGAAAGTGGAACAAAAGTATCCCTTTACACTAAAACCAAAACTTTTTGAATTTTTGGATCAAAAATGAAAAATGCACCAAACCACGAAAATGTAATTAACTCTAGTTAATATCACTCATAAACTTCATTAACAATCTCGAAACCTCAAAAAGCATCAAACTTTACGCTTCAACCGAACAATCAAACCCGAGAAAACAACAAACAACCTCCTACAAGTTGTTTTTACTTATATTTATCAGGATCTTGACAAGACGGTTTAGATACGGAGAGATAATGAGTGGAGAAAAAAATAAAATATTACTTGTGTGGAGGATATATATTACAGAGACGTGAAAGAGAGCGATAAACAAAAGAGGAAAAGCTAGACTTGAATAACTAAGAACAATACGATACAAGATGAGTAGATTCAAAAAATGTTCCGAGTCTTGCAACAAAATTTCCGAATCTCTGAACAAAGCATCAATGGTCCACGTGTAAACTGGACGTCGGAACTCGGAACCACTAAACTTCTGTTCTTATGAGCCAACAACATGTAATACGTTATCAAAAAAACGCTTGAGCTGCGCTCGGCTTTCCTCGCCACTTACTCTACTAATCGTTGTAACTCATTTCTACCTATTATATAAGTGAGGAACACTTTCATTCTCATAAGGCCACGTCAGCTCATAAGAAAAAGACACGTGGCGTGAAAAAATTACTATTTTTGATCAATTTCATTTTATCCTTCGAGAGAAAACCCACACTCATAGATAAACTATGATATCTCTTCTCTCTCCCACACTCTCATCTTGTTTACCTACTATGCAAAATCTGGTGAAATTTTAGTTCCCTTTTATGTAGATTTATTATTATTAATATTTGCATAATCTGTTGTTTTTTTTCTTAATCAAGTTTTCTCTTTTAGTTTTCATGGTGGCTGAGATATCTTAATCTAAGGTTTTATTTGGTCTTCCTAATTTCGGCAACAGAAGATATGGAACGAACATAAGATCGTCAGACGTGGATGTTTTTTTTTTTTTGGTAAAAGGTTTCCCCGGTAAATGTATAATCAGACGTGGATGTCACCCCGCATCAAAAAGGTTATTTTTTTCCAGCTCCTTTCATCGCATAATTTTTCTAGATTATATATATAGGTATTTGTGTTTCGAACACTGAATTCTTTATGGTTTTAGGTCTGAATCCATGTATACATGTGCTCAAATTGCCGTCTTGTCTTCTGGCTTTTATCACCTGTCAACTAACTGGTGGAAATTGCATATTTTTCCCTCATATCTTTTAGGCAAGAAGATCTCAAGGACATTAAGATGATTTTGTACAATGCAGCGTGAGACACATACTTTCTTTACAAATTCTTGTTGTTTTATTCTTAGTTTGTGTTTAAATTTTTGGATGAAATTAGTATGCTGTTTTATGTACGTACTCCCTCCGTCCCTAAATAAGTGTCCACTGTTGATTTTTGAAGTCATTCTATGCGAGACGGGTGTTGAATCTTCGAAACATTTGTTCTTTAATTGTAGTGTTGTTAGAGCTATTTTTCGGAGGGCCGAGTCCGCGCTAGATACGCCCCGCGCCTGTCTCTTGACCATCTATCGCTCAATACATTGTTATCTTACTCATGTAGTGTTGTCTAGTGTATTTTTCGGAGGGTTTGTATTTGGTGGGATGTGAGCCTTGAGTTACACTGGAGCTTGATTATTTTGATGATGTGGATTTCTTTGGATAACTAATTTACGGCTGCTATTATAGCATTAAAAGATATTAGAAGGGGATCTGTGTTTTACTTGTTATGGTGGTTCATTTGGGCTTTTCGGAATAAGAAGAATTTTGGCGTTGTTCCTTCGTCCAAGGGAATATTTTTGATGAATCTATATTACTTACATTCTTATGGATGACGTTAATTATTTAAAGCTCCTAAAATAATTCCCCGTGGCACTTGGTTACAAAACTCCCACCCCTCAGTAGTCCTTGTCAATGTTCTCTCATTCTTTCATTATGTTATAGTGTTTTCTTTTAATAAAATTCGCCGTTCAAAAAAAAATAATATATGTCCGGGAAATTACGTGAGCCTATGGGGGCACACGCGTATACATGGAGGATATGTTTATTAATGTAATGAATATATTTATCGTATATTAATTATATTAATATGTTTCACGAAATAATTAAACGGTCGTTAATTATAACGTTAGAAGTTATAACTAGTTGATAGATATTAACAAGTGAATGACTTGTTAGTACGAAAACTGAAACCCGTGAGGTTTTGCTTGAGACCGGTTGAACAAAAAAAAGAAGGGGTCCGAGTGTCGTTTCTTGCAAACTTGAGGAGGTGTTGTATTATGACTTAGAGACCAAGTCATTGGGCTATATAATGAACCCTTTTTCATTCATTAATCTTTGACGCCATACACACAATCCTACGATATTCTGATATATCCCTAAAAGACATCCACGACTCAAAAAGTCAGAGACACTCGTAACTTCAAAGTTATGTGCATGCATGATAAAACCTATGCATGATAATTGATAAATCTTATGCATGATAGAACCATAAGCATGCATATTAATTGTTTTAACAATAAGCATGCATGTGAATAACCAAATTGCAAACAGATGCCCTTCTTTTCCTAAAACTAATGATCGGCAATATATTCCTTATGGGATCCGATCATGTATAATCAAGAACACCAAACTCTAGTTGTTGTGGTGTTTATTCGTGAAGCAAGTACTAGCATCCTAGCGTATCTCGGTGATGTGTAGTGTGAGCATACCATAGAGGTTATCTACTTTGGTAACTAGTTTAGTTTTCGCGTATTAGATATATACATACGCGTATATTCAAGAACGGTATTCGTTAATCGCTAAAAGGTACACACTTCTTAATCCATTGTTAATTACTTATTCTATACGTGATTTATTTATTCCGCTGCGTACTCGTGTTAATTAAAGATTAATTAGTTTATAAAATCTAACACAACCTAAAGTTTCTATCTTTATTATCCAATTCTCAAAAAGCATCAAACAGTACATATACCGGTCATTTAAACACGAGAAATACAAGCAACCTAAAGTTTCTATCTTAATCTTATACTAGTTTTAATCCCGTGCACGCACGAGGTAAGGCCCTCCCTTTTCAGGAGGTTGGCATGGCCACTTCAAAGTTGTTTGCACATAACAGGAATTGAACTTGAGACTTCACACATTTTTGAGTAATAGTCACAAACCCTTTTGCCACTAAGCCACTGCCACTAAGCCACCCTTAAGTGGTTGCTTATTTTGAGACTTGTGGGCTTGTATAAGCTTATTAGGATATTATAAACTTATATAAGCCCGTCAATCCCAAAATAAGCTGGAAAATAGGGCTTATGATGTGTAAGCCGAAATGAAATAAGCTCATAAACCCACTTATAAGCTTAAACAGACACCCTTTATAAACCGAAAACCAAATAAACCATAGGACCTTTATATAATCCGAACAAACACCCAACATAGTGGAGTCTAGTTTGATATGAATGATGGACTGCTTAGATAATAGTGGGCTCCATTAACTAAGATTGTATTTATTTATTAGTAAAAACAAAAATGTGGATCATAACTTCATAAGTTGTTCATTGATAAAAAGTAAATTACATTGTTCGTCTAGGTGGTTTACTTTAAATCATTATCGAAGCTCTAGTTTACTTTTTCTTTTTTTCATAGCTGATCCTTATGAGAGAAAAGTTATATGTAGATCATAGTTTTTTTATGATTTTCGCGGTTCATAACTAATAAATAATTATCATTTTTTGTTATGATTTGGTTCATTTTAAAATTGGATTGAAAATCCAGATATATTTTATTTATTTATAATCTGACCAAATAAATCAAAAAACAATTGTTTGGTTTATGGGACTTTAATCACATTGATTTGTCTTATAATGAAGTGACAAATAAAAAGTTTCTTAACTAAAAAAACTAATTAATGTTGCTTTTATCTTTTGAAATATATAAATATTTAGTTAGTCTATATTATTATTGCAATTTAAACTTTACGACGTCTCGATAAATATAAAAGCTATATTTTCATAAGCATTAGGAGATGACCACATTTATTTATCATCATAGATGCTTCTTTGCATTAAAAAACAGAATGTCATGAGATAATGGATCACGCACAACTAGACAAGTATAAGAGCGCTCGGTATAGTAATGCCACCACCGGCGTTATGCCTATGTGGCAGCTGCATTGGTGGCGTTACTACACCCTCACGCACCGTTGGGCTCGGCGTCAAGCCACCAACGCGCGTTGGTGGTTATTTATTTTTTTTAAATTCAAAAAAGCCCCAACAGCCCTTTAATTTTTAAATATTTTCAAAAACACCCCTCCCCCCCTAAAGTTTATAAACGGCTAATTTTTTTAGAAATTCAATTTTTTTTAAATCCACTCTATATATATTATACCACAACTTAACCATTTTACACAAAACACAAACATTCTCTACATAAAATGAATCCATACTTTTTTATGAATCCAAATGACGACGAAGAACGACAACCAACCTCTTTCGGACGAAACCGACGTTTACTTTCTTCAACAGGCGTACGAGCATTACGAAACTTTAGAAGAAGATGAAATACGTCTCGTGCTTACACGTAACGCGATCCATCGTGATCGAGAGGGGACCGAAGATCGTTTAATGGGCAACTATTTTGATGAACCTTGTAAGTATCCTTTATACTATTTTCGAAGAAGATACCGTATGAGCCGAAGACTATTTTTGAAAATAGTCAAAGGCATTAGCACTTATGAGGCCGACCCTCTTCCAAAGCACTTTAAATTCTTTAAAGTCCGAGCCAATTGTACGGGTCGAATGAGTCTTAGTGTTATTATGAAATGCACTGCCGCAATACGTTAATTGGCATACGAAATCACACCCAATACGTTTGATAAATATTTGCAAATGAGTGAGCGTACTGCACGTGTTTGTCTCTTGAATTTTAATATGTTTATTATTGACTTGTACATGTCCAAGTATTTAAGAAAGCCAACATTGGAAGATGTTGAAAAACTATATAATCAACATCATACGCGCATGGTTTTTCGAGAATGCTTGGAAGCATTGATTGTATGCACTAGGAGTGGTAAAATTGTCCAGTATCATGGCCGAGACAATACGGTAGGGGGATAAAAAAATACCCAACTATAATGCTTGAAGCTGTTGCATCGCAAGATTTGTGGATTTGGCATGCGTTTTTTAGGGTAGCAGGTGCAAATAATGACCTTAATGTTTTAGAGAATTCTCCGTCATTTGATGACCTACTTGGTGACAAAGCCCCTGTAGCTCCGTTTGTGGTAAATGGTGTCGGGTTTGAAAAGGGGCATTACTTAGCCGATGGAATTTATAACCATATATACTCCGTAATTCATAAAGATCTACCCTAAAACCCATTATAACGGGGATTAAATTTAATAGCAATCACATACCACATCAACTACATCTTTCGCCTTAAACTGGCCTCTAGCTTATATAATCAAAAAACAGAATCACTAATTCAATTCAATTCCAGGAGGTCGATAGATCAACTCAAAACCATAAAATCAAATAAGGCAATAACTACTTAATAATAACTCCACGTAATTTATTGATGCATGATGTCAAAAAACACAAAACGAATTTTACTTCAAAAGCTACAGATCCTCAAATATGCAAGTTGACAGAAAGCGTAAAATGAAAAGGTGAGAATTAAACTTACAAAAGTTTTAGATCACTTCATTTCTTAAGAATCAGTCTGCGCAGAAGAAGAAGAAACTGATCAATAGATTGCCACATTTGTTACTCTCTTTCGAAGTTGTATATAAGGCTTTTTGCTTAATGAAATCATTGTTTACAAACCCTTGTTTTTTATATTTCTCCCTCGAGTAAATTGCAAAAATCGTCCGTGTGGTGTGGTCAAATTACATGTTTCGTCAATATGGTTTCGAGATTGCAGGCGGTCTCCTTGTGGGAAAACTTTGGTTTCAACTTCATCCATGCTCAAAGTAAAATGACTAAAATGCCCCTTTATTTATCCCTTTTCCGATTTTTCTTTAGTTTTATCCTTTTAAAAACAAATTCTATCACCTTAATATCCATTTTACACATATTCAATCAAACACTATAAACTTTCAAAACTTTGTCATTATTTCAAACATGCAAATCCTCCACCCAAAAATCATAGTTGTATTCAAAATCTATAGTCACACAAAACTTCATTGTCGGAATATTTGGATTTGTTTGTTGGTTTTAAGTTTAAACATTTGATTGTTAAGGTGATAATCGACTATGGTTGTATGAATGTGTTTTGATAAAATCTGTGTATATGAGAATAAAATGATGAACTTTGTATTTAAAGAAATAAAAAACCAAGGGGAAATAAAAAAAAGGTTGAAGATAAGGGCACTTTAGTCATTTTACTTTGATCAAGGACAAAAACGAACCCAATGTTTTCTCACAGAAAGGTCGTCTGCAATTTCCGAACTAAAAAAATGAAACATGTAATTTAGCCAAAACCGCAAGGACAATTTTTGCAATTTACTCTTCTCTCTATCACTTGCATAACAACCTATAGAGGACATATCTCCATTACTGAGAGATGGACCTCTTGTTTGTAGCTATTTCGATTTTGAAAATCCAATTATTGAGAGATGTGTTGTAAATAACTGTGTGTTACAGCAAAAAAAAAACTCTATCCTGAATGGTTTTCTTTACCATTCCTCCTGTTCTAACTTTTTGACTTGAGTTGATGTGGAATTGCACGACAACTTTACATTGAAATTGCTAGTACCATTTTTTAACTAAATGGAAAATGATGTGAGGCAACAGAGAACTCTTGCGTTGTTCAAAAGGCTAATGTTTTAATACCCGGGTGAACCATCTGGTGCAAATGGTTGCGCTGAGAACCGGTTCGGAGACCGGGTCAAATGTGACTGTGATTTTGCTTGTAAAGAATCGAATTGAACCGTTGGTTTTTCGTTGACCTAGGGCCGGGTCATGACTTCTTTTTAGAAATCTAACAAAAACTTTTTTTCTTTACATAACATTTCTAAGAGTGGAGGGTGACCTGAATACGAATAACATGTTATTCGTCTGCCACCTTAACGCCACCTCATCCCCCTCCCAATAACAATAAATAAAAACCCCCTCCCTCACAAAAATACCAATAACATGTTATGGGTCCCACAAAAACCCAAAAAAAATACCCCAATCACTCACAGAAAAAAAAAATATCAAATGGCGAATGTGAGGGGCATGGCGAAAAGCCAAATGGCGTGTGAATGGCATGTTGGGTGGTGAGCTCTTAGGCGCCATTTGGCTTTTTTTTCCTTTGGCGTGCAAATAACAAGAGGTCACCCTCCTCGTTTAATTTACAAATTTAAGTGGTGATAACTAATGTTAGTTAAAACTTCGTAAAATAGTAAGTTAAAGTTAAAACTAACTTAAAACACCAACAAATATAGTTTTATTATAGTCGGTTATAACTTGGAACCTTAATTATTTTTGTAAATTTGTGCTATAATTTTATAGATATGAAACTTAAAACTAAAGCGTATTGGTAAGCCTCAATCTCTTTTATCGTTTCACTTGAATGTAAATATAAATTATGAGATGATACAACACTACATATTAAATATAAGAAAAAAATATACAGATATATAAATTGGTTTAACCCGACGACACAACAGGTTGAACCGGCTACTAAATAAGGTCGATTAAAAAACCGAATTTTAAAACATTGCAAAATGCTTATCTGAGACTAAACTAAAGTTACGTTTGTGACATCATATCTATCCTAAACCCATATTAAATGGATTAAACTGAAAAAGTCTAAAATGTTTGCGGGTCTTATTGCACATCAATATGTAGGGGGGAAAAAAGCAATCCCCATTTTACGTTTTTCTACTTTTATAAACGATAAATTAGATATCACATCAATCATTGCCTAATAACAATTTCACATGATTAAAGAAAAACAAAACTTTTAGATGAGAAACAAAGTTGGTAAAACGAAGAAGCATAATACCGGAGAAACAAAGTTAAAAACAAGTTGACAGAAAGAAAGCATAATACCATAACCTAAACTAACCTTCAACTCATTGTAAAAGAATCAATCTGCGTTGAAGAAGAAGAAGAAGCTGATCAATACGCCGCCACATTTGCTACTCTCTCTAAAAGTTGGCTTTTCCTTGATCAAACATTACATGTATTTGCAAAAAAAAAAAGAATCTATATATCCACGATCCAAAAGATCAACCTCTTGTTTTTTATTTCGATTTTGAGATACCAAAGTTTTTCTCAGGCTTTTTAATGTGTGATGAGTAATAACAGATTGATAAACAAACAGATGTGATCTTCATTTATATTAAAAACTTTGACTCAGTCTTAATATAACCCCCCAATAATCTTGGTTCACAAACGTGCTCATGAAGTTTGCTAGTGATAACATAATTAATACACAGGTCCTAATCAGGTTTTGCTATTTTGGACATAGTTACATAGACCTGATCAAAAGTCAAATGTTAATACTATACTGTATAAACTAAGCATAATTGTACCTTTATACTAAAAAGCATGATTTTCATCCCAAGGCACTCCATTAAATGCATTTGGTCCGACCCGACCTGTGTTTTTAATTTTGTCCCGTGTTCTCATCAAAACACGTAGCATTGCTACGTGTCCACTTCTCCCTCATCTCCTTCACATAGATACAAATCTCACACACACAATAATCATGCTTCTCTCTCTAAAAAATCCAGCCTGCGATTGTTAATCTAAATCCACATCTCGGTCTCACCGATCCTCTTTATCTCTCTCGCTCTCTCTTTGCTTTTGTAATTGGAGGTTTTCAGGTTTCGTTCGATTGCAGTGGTGGACATGGTTGTGGATTGAATATGATGCTTTACTTCTACATAATTTTCTTGATATTCTTCAAGATTTGTATGCTGAAGATCTTAATAAAACTGTAAGTTTTTTTCTCTTTTTTTTAATTAGATTCATTTGTTATGAATGTTTTGTTATATGGGCTTTTTCTTATAATGCATAAATTAGTTAAACATTTAATTTTTACTGCTCATTGAAAGTATTTTGGGTTTTGTTTTTTTGATGAGATTAGTTATTGATTAGTTAGGTGTTTATAATTAGAGCTTGGGTGTTGTTGGTTTAGTATAATTGAGAAAAAAAATACATTTGTTGATGACGTTTATATATTACTTTTATATGAAGTGTTAATACGACCACAATTTCGCCTTATGAAACATTGATAATTTTTTTGGTGTTGGTTGAATGACGTTGTGTTTTTCGTGGTATAGGTGACCTTCATGGACAATATATGTGTACACTATGTATGTGCTCGAGGCGGGTTAAACGTCTTAATAGGCTGTGATGAATGTGTGTATGAGTTCGATTGAACATGAGATCGCTTGCATCTTGGCGGGGCAATGAACTTATTTTGCAGCCATGGCAGGTGTATCCTGTACTTCGATTTCTCGCTTATCTAAACCTATTGATTAGTCATTTGTATGTGCCTAAATACACATACCTTTGACCTTTAAAACTGGACTTAAATGACCAAAAACGTACCAAAAATATTTTGTATTTGTATGTTTTCATTTATATTGTGCAAGAAACGGATATCCAAGAAAAGGACGAAAAATCAAGCAAAAACGACAAAACCGAGCACGGAATGAAAAAGCGTGAAAGTCAAAGTCGAAGTCAAAGACCAAAAAGTCAAAGTCAAAGTCAACCCCGACAAAGTCAACAGTCAAAGTCAAAGCCGAAACCGAAGAAATGTTAAATGGGGCCACCTGTACCCATCTAATGGGCCGGGTCAGCCCATTTAAACATTACATGAAGACCAAAAGCCCAATTCCTTTTTCTACACTAAACCGGCCCAAAAGTTATGTATAAGCCCATTAAGCCTTTAACAAACGTTAAGTCCTTATACCTTTTACCCTTAACCCTCGTTAGTCCTTAGGCCCAAAAGTTATGGTAAATCTTGGATGGCCATGGTGGGAAGCACATAGGAAAGGTTTTTAAGCTTTTGAGAGCTTATTTCATTGCCATAAGCTAAGGACCTTTGTAAGTTTTTCACTTTTTAAATTTTTGCATTTTACTGTAGCAGTGCTTAATTTTTGCTTATTTATGCTTTTTGTTTCTTATTTACTGTTATTTATGCTTACTTGCCTTTGATTGTTGCTTATTTGTCTTTTATTTGAGTGTTACTTTTAAACTGTGTTTTTAGCCTTTAATCTGCCTATTACTTACTTTGCTTATTTAGTGCTTATTTTTGTTTGGTAAATGCTTATTTGTGCTTAACCTGGTTTAGTTACCATCTGTTGTCTCAAACATTAACTCAAATCTTTGTTAACCAAGTTTAAACAAGACTTTTCATATTTAAGGGGGTGTTTGGGTTAAGGGTAAAAGTGGGTCATATTGGGTTAAAAATCCTTTTGGGTCACTTGGTCTCTTTTGGCCAGCCTTATTAAGCTGTTTTTAAGCTATTTTTCCAAGTTTTTAAGTCTTAAGGTTGGTTTTAAGGTTTTTCTAAATGGTCCTTTGAAAGTGTGGTGACAAACAGTTTCTTAAGTGCTTATTAGATTAAGCTTTCTAATCCAGCTTTAAAGTGTTGTTTTTGTGTTCTTATAAGTATTTAAGTGCAGTAGTTAGAAGTTCTTTTGGTTTACTTTTGCTTTGGTCAATCTGTCGACAAAATTTTTTAGTGTCTTTCAAAGTTAAAAACTGCCTTTTTCATTTTAAATTTTAAGTCATTTAAAATAGTTTTTAGGTTCTAGTTTTTTTTTAGCATAAGCTCATTTTAAGCCAATCTCAATATGCTTTTACTCAGTTTTAAATTTGGAGCTTATTTGCTAGCTTATTTTATAGGCTGCAAGTTGCCCTTTTGTCTTTTCAAAACAATCA
>BQNB010006355.1:81265-97892 GCA_026074375.1 Tanacetum coccineum
ATTTGGCCAACTTATGAGCTTATTAAACTTTTGAAAAGCTAATAAGCTCACAATTTTGGGCTTATGAGCTTATCTCGATTATAGCTTATCAAAGTTCATAAGCTCAAACTGATAAGTTCATAAGCCCAAAATTGTGAGCTTATTAGCTTTTTAAAAGCTCAATAAGCCCATACGCTAAATAAGCTTAAACAAATACCTTGATAAAGATATTAAGGATGTTGGTTAAATGACTTTGAATTGTATCTGATATAAACGAGGTTGAGGCGTAGTTTTTGTAGTAAAGGGTCATTTGTGTGTGTGGGCGTGCGTGCTCAATATGGTTAAGGGTCGGAATGTTGATTTTATATAGGCACAATGTTTATTCTATTGGTGTTGCATGATTGTAATAATAAACGTTTTTAAGCTGGAATTAAGGTGAGTATAATATGGATTAGAAGTAGAACTATGGAAATGTGAAATGCGGTAAGAGTGAAATAAAAAAAACAAGTGAAAAGTTTTTTACCGTTTGCGAATGTTTTGTCACATTTGTTTATAGATAGGAATTGATTCTAAATTTATACATGGTCTTTAGGACATTAGAACGAGGAGTTTTGTCACTCGCACACATTTAGATGTTTTTCTGATGTTAGCCAAGCTGAACCTAACTAGGTTGGAATGACGACTATAACGCTATTTGTGGACAACACTAGGAGTGAGTAATTGCAGCAGTAGTTCTTGGAATGACAAGGTTATAGTTAATACTTACTTTAGATCCAGCATACGGTTACTATTGCACGTGTGACAACTAATCTCTATGTGTTTTTTCTTGCTTTTAACAGCTTTGTATTATGTTTTTACCAGCTTTTAAATGGTGTTCGTATAAGCTTATTTAGTTTCTCTAAAGCTGATAAGGTTACTTTTTTGGGCTTATAATGAGGACACAGTTGGCCGTTAGTTTGGGTTCGTTAGTTTGGGTTAAGCTCAATTTGATAAGCTCATAAGCAAAAAAAGGGTTTTTGAACCTTTCCGTGCCCAAATAATGATTCCTCAAATTGCAACCATTGCTTTCAGAATGCAAGTTAAACACCTCCGTATTTGTACTTAGCTAATAACTATTTAATTGTGTTACAGGTACATTACCATGTCGGCGCTTGCAAGAGTCGAATGGTGAAATGTACAACATTTGGGTATTCGAGAGATAAGGTACTATGCATTGCAGGCTCATAGAGTCGAGGTTGTCCGCATTTTGGCGGGGCAAATAATTGGATTTGCAGCAATGGCGGATTGACCCTTCTCTTTAGCTACGGATTTTGGTTGGTAACATTATTGTTGTCTCTTCGATGCCACCGATCTATTCGTTGCCGCCGTTTATGGTGTGTGGCGTTGTTGATCGGTGTGTGACGATGAGCGCTTTAAGTGTGTGATTTGCATGAACAATATTCAGTCATGTGAACTGAACCAAGATAGAGTTGTTGAGAAAACTCTGGGAAAAAAATTATTTTTAGTAGTTCATGTTGGCGGGGCGTTTATCCTAACGCAGCACTGGAGGTTTTTCTGGCTTATGAATTTATGGAGCAGTTCTTTGTAGTCGTAGACTGCCTTTTGCGCGTGTACCCACAACGAGGAAAACTGCTAAATTTGCAGCCGTGGGCTGCGTTTACATCGCGACTTGCTTATGCTTATAATGCCCGCTGATTATTTTTGTTATACAATGCGCTTGGCTTATGGTTTGTTTGCCGTTTGGGAGTGTCTCACACTTTACTGTTTTCCTAAACCCCTTTTGAAACGGCGGGATTTCATGCCGTTTCAGAGCTTTGTATTAATATTGTTTTATAAAAGGCAATGATGAGTTCATCGGTAAGAAGGACTAGCGATGAAGCGCTCTGCATCTTGGCGTGGCAACTTCCTAGAGTTGCAGCCATGGCGGATACGTAATGTTTCTCCGATGCTTTACCTTCTAAGCCAATCCAAAAAAATATACGACTTTTCTATGCTAAAAGCTTTGGCAGGTGTATATTTTTGAGACATTTCCCAACTAGAAAGCAAAGTGGGAAGACGATAGGTGGGAACGAGCAGACCGGAGTTTATTTGATGCACTATGTGCGATTACTTGGTTGTATCTATGATTAACGTTCTTCAACATGTTTAATGCAGGTGTTTCAGATTGTTTTAGGAAAGCAGATGAGCCAAAGATGCAGCTATTGCAAACATTCTAATTTAGGAGCTAATTAAGAAAGCTAACGGCTTTGCTGATGTTTTTTCAGGTATGGAAACATAATTTTTTTCACATCTATAATGTACAAATAATATAGAAATTTAGCTGTAGAAAGTTTAGAAAGAACTAACTTATAAACTTGATACTTAAATTAGGTTGTACTTGGTCTGATATGTCAATATAGTCTTACTAAAGAAGTTTAAAAGAAGATATCTTTAATGTTTCTCAAACATGAAAGGTTAAAGACTATAATACTATTAGCTCCGTCCAAATATACAAGTTCATTGAATCGCCTAAACAGTGGTAAGAGGATAATGTTTAACTCAATCATAACGATGCTTTTCTGATTGATTTGCCTTGGAACATATGCGAGCATCCATTCAACATAGTCCTTTTTGGGTTACTGCTTGACTAACATATTTATACAGACATTTTATGATCCTCGGGACAATTTTTATGTCAGTGGTTGCTGGAGTCCTTTTTGGTGTTATTCAAGGCATCTTTAAGCTTCTCACTGATAACACAATTATGATTATTATTACAGGGAGTTTGGGAATAAGAATGTTAGGATTAGTTCATATGATAACATATATCTGGATTTTTTGAATGTATCGAAAACCAAAAGTTCAATAAGTTTCGAAAATTACATTGCCAAACTTTGTGAAAAATGATTTCTTCATAGTTTTTATATAAAGAAATAAAATTAGAAACGTAATGCCAAACAAAATATTGCCATGCTACATTTCTCTCTTTACAGGCCTCATAATCTTTTAGTAGATTTAATGGCCAAATGGTTCTAATATTATGCATATTCAGTAATTATGCGATGTGCTTTGATTTATATATAATGATGATGATTCATTTTTTAGACTGAAACAGATGTTTCACGGATGCGCAGGATCACGTCACGCAGGATAAACAGAAGCGCTTTTGAAAAAGAGGGCGGATTTGAAGCAATTATGCATACATGCTCGGTTGCCTACCGTAAGGAATGGAGCAGTTTATTTTCCTGTGAAAACGTTGACGTCTGGTAAAAATCTTATAGGTGATCATACTTTAGTACTAAAAGATAAAATATTTAAAAAAATACTCCGCTCCATCATAACGCTTAACATATAGCTTTGCCACTTCGAGTGAAATCTAGATTTACTGCGCTCCATCATAACGCTTAACATATACCAAACAACAGTTTTAAAAGGGAGGTTGGGCTGTTTTGAGGGTTGTTTGGATTTGCTGAAAAATCACAGTTAAATGGTTCTTTAAGTCATGCGCTAGGCTGCAAAATTTTAGTTTTATATGGGTCTTTGGGTATGCCATGTTAGGGGTGTCTGGAATTGCTAAAAACTTATGTTTGAAAGGGATATTGTGACTGCTACATGACTGCAGTTTCAAATGCATATATCATAACTAATCTTTTGACTGTTGTTCACACCCGCTGATGAAATTGGATTTAGTATAATTACGTAGTAATCACTTTATAAAATATAACAGGTCGAATATATTGGGTTGAAAGTCGCCTTAGAGTGTGATCATAATTGAACATCCTACGGTTAGAGACACAGCTGTTGCGAGTCTGTTATTTTTAAAATCAGAGGTGAAAATTTTGATGCTTTACTAATGAATGGTATGATTTGGGATATGTAGAATTTCTAATGGGTGAACTAGGTAAAAAAAAGAGGTTAGTTAACAGTTACAAAAGAAACCAAATGCCTGATCATCAAATCCCACCTGAGATACAAGCAATCAAGGGAAAGAAACACACATTCCAGTTACACTTCAACTTATCTTGCTAAAAAGAAATGGTCGAACTCATCCTGGATGACGTGAACATGGCATCAATTTTAGGAAACAAAAAAGAAAAAAGGCCCACAGGTAACAAAACTCAGTTTCAGATTTTTATTGTATTACTTTAGTCAAGTTGTCTGGTCGTCATTCAATAAGCAACTTGATTTTATGTAGAGCAACAAATGAAAATTTTAATGTGTAGCTTTTAAGAGCCCAACATGGATATTAGCATTTAGGAATACTTATGAATGATAAGCTGCTAATTTGTACTTTTATTTTTATTACATGAGATCCATGTTAGACAATTAATTGGGCTGGAACTTTGGAGTCATGTGACCTTAAACTTTAGTCTATCACCAACAGGCCCTAATACATTTCAAAGTATTGCATGATGTTAGATATATATAGTGTGAATAATCAAGCTTGAAAACCAACAGTTGCACATGTTTCAGAAATTTGACATATCTTATTTTTTTTGTATTGACTCACGCTGCTTTCAGCCCGCAAATGTTACAGTGCGCGCGCGACTTCTTTGATCGGAATGCGAATTAGAATCATGAGTTAACCCTCTACTAAGTCTCAGAGAGTGTAGCCGCCACTATTAGTATAGTGCTGAATCACTCGACGGGTAAGTAGACGACTCACGCATACCGTCACATACCCTCACCCAAAAATGTCCCCATGACTCGTAGTCCATCATAAAAACCGCACACCACACCCCCCCCCGACCGCTCGCACCCTACCGAGCCAGATAACACCTCCCCCCCCTCACTTACCCTACCTAACGGAACCCCTAGCCCCTCTACCCCCCCACCCGCTTTCCGTTGTGTGAAATACCCCTCGATAAAATTCGTCTGCTGATCATATTATTTTAGGTATGTTTGTATCTTATGTGTGACATCGGTAAATGTCATACTACGATTCTTCACATTTTTTCATCTTACGAGGTTCATTCTTTTTTAATATTATTCCATATTACCCATTTACCAACAAGGTTTAATTGCACCTAAAATGCCTACAATAAAATCATCAAATTAAAATCATTTAACATGGTTACACTTAGCCGTTTTTGTTTGTTTTGTACGTTTCACATATTTATTTTGTTTTTTTCTGAGTTTTTACTTGCTGTTTGTAATTTTGTTTCAGGTGTTACTGATGGATCGTCTTTAGGCGCTATATTTAATCATTTTACTGGAAAATTTGATCTCTCACCAAGTAGTCAGACGGCAAATAAAACGGCAGAACAAAAAGAAAAAAGTTGTATTGCAGCTGCAACTGTTGCGAACAAAGAAGTTGCTGCCTATAGTGAGTGTTTTTTTTGGGCCTGGAATGTTTTTTTGTTGCATTTTACTACTGTTAGTTGCATATGTAGGTTTGCTATTTAATTACTCTCATTTGCATATATGGTTTCCAACCAGTTTGTGCAAGACCACTTTCACATGCCTTCGTTGGTCGCTTACGATTCTCCAGAGCTTCTCGAGTCCTCATCAAGGTCTGTCCACCGAAAAAGAACGCCATTAGATGACCCTAGGACCTCTCAAGTGATCCCTAAAGCTACATCAAAGAAGGTTACAGCAAGTGTTGAAACTGATCATAGAAAGGCAGTTGTAGTCATCGTCATCATGGACACTGCATCACAACCTTTGAATACAGAACCCATTCCCACTAACGGTGCCGCAACACGGTGTGAGTATTATTTGGTTTATCTAAAAAAATTTAAGACGGTCCCAAAATGCCATTTTTGTTTTAAGATGGACAGATGGCAGATGAGAAAACAAAAGAAAAAGGGACGTGTAAACCTTCATCATCAGAAAAATGACGGAATATGATGCATATTTTAAGGATGGTTCAAAGCAGGAAGAGATTGTCTCCTTTGCAGGAAAAATGAGGATACAAAAGACTCTCAGTTGTAAAAATTCACTGTAAACTAAGTCAGTAAGTTTCTAAGAATCTTACAAGAATGTAAATCCTTTTGACATACGTCTAGCTTTCAATTTCAATTTCTTCCTAACATGGACAGTTTTCCAATACTTCATAAACTGTAACAGCATTTGCATTCATTAGTTACAAACTCAAGATAGAATTTTACATATAGGTGGAAGGATTTATAAGGTTGGTACTTATATGCATTAAAGTACACTTTTAGTATCATAACATAACTACCCATCACACTATTCGTCAATGAAAACCGCCATAATTTAAAAAAACCCGCGCTTCGTTCAATGATAAAATTAGGGATGTGATTGCTATGTTTATGAATTTAAATATGTTGCATTATTTTTTGTCTTTTCAACTTAAAAAGAGGTGTTTTTTTCATGGAGACGTTTTCTTCTTAGCCTAACGTGACTATACCAACAATACTTTCCCAACTAAATACCGGCCATTTTACCTTGTAAGTCTTACTTTTCACCCTAACTGATCTTCATTTCATTTTTCTAAAATCAAACCCATAGCTTTTAAACCTGGTTCAACCAGGCTGATTGAACCGGTAACACGTGATGTTACCGGGCTGTTGTAAGCCTTTTTTAGGATTTAAAAACGAACCGCCACGTTTCAGCCGACCCCGGTCGAACCGGTCCACTAGAACCTTCTGGTTTTTACTTTCTACAAATTTTTTTGGTGATAACGGTACGAGATTGTGTAATTGTATTAATGAAATGAGAAGTTGTTACAATTACAAATGAGGAAAGAAGTATATATACAAAGAAAAGTAAAACATGCCTAGTAAACTATCTAACCAACTTTCAAATAGGTGCAGTTTAGATCCTTGTACTTTGCTAACTTTACACATTGGGTCCTTATACTTATATATCCTCCCTTTAAGTTGGAGCCTCTGAAAGTCCCAACTTATCCACCAATAAGTTATGCTTCTCCTGGCCCAAAACAATTGTCATAATGTCTACCAATTGAAGATGAGTAGGAATAAAAGCAGTTACAAAAAATCCTTCTTGAATTTTATCTCTAGTGAAATGGCAATCAATGTCTAAGTGTTTGGTTATGTCATAAAAACAAAGACTGGTAGCAAGTTGTTGAGCAGACTTATTGTCACAAATTACGGTAACTAAGAGCTGAACTTGAATGTGTAAGTCCTTTAATAAGAAATTGAGCCATAACAATTCACAAGTAGTAGCTGCCATACTTATGTATTCTGCTTTTGTGGAAGATCTGCTAATTGTAGCCTGCTTTTTAGTCTTCCAAGAAACCAAATAGTGCCTAAGAAATTTGCAACAACTAATTAAGGATTACCTTGTCATCAAACATGCAGCCCAGTAAGCATTTGAGAAACCAGTCATTTGTAAATGAGGTTACACACAATAAAATAAGCCTTTTGAAATGGGCCCCTTCAAATACTTTAACAGGTATGTAGCAACTTACATATGGACATCCTTTAGTGCAGAAACAAACTGACTTAAATGCTGCACAGCATAGGAGATATCATGTCTAGTCATGGTAAGGTATAGAAGTCTGCCAACCAACATTTAATAAAATCATGCATCATGTAGAGGATTGCCTTTATCGAGTAAAAGTTTGAGTTAAGTAGGAAGGAAAAAAGTAGTAGGCTTTGAGCCTGTAAGGCCTGCATCACTGAGCAAATCCAAGATGTATCTCCTCTGATTAAGGTGTGTGCCTGCTTTAATTTTACACAACTCAATGCCCAAAATATACTTAGCTAAACCAAGATCCTTGATGGTAAACTTTTGATCAAGAGCGGTTTTAAGACTGAGAATTGCAGAGCTTGAGTTGCATGTGATTAACATATCATCAACATAAACTAGAACTGTTGTAAATTCATGCCCTTTAGTTTTCACAAACAAAGAATAGTCATGCTTAGATTGAACATAGCCTAGACTGACCAAGAAGTTGGTTAACTTATGGTTCCATTGTCTGGATGCATGCTTCAATCCATACAAAGATTTGTTCAACTTGCAGACTTAGCTTTGTGAAGCTTTATGATAACCTTCAGGAGGTAACATGTAGATTTCTTCATCAATATAACCATGGAGAAAAGCATTATTGATATCTAATTGATGAAAAGGCCATTGTTTTGCAGTTGCCAAAGCAATCAACACTCTCACAATTGCCAATTTAGCAACAAGTGAAAAGGTGTGTTTATAATCTAGGCCTTCTTGCGGTTTAAAACCTCTGACAACTAGTCTTGCTTTAAATCTCTCCACAGTGCCATCTGGATTGTATTTGGTTTTATATATTCATTTTGAAGTAATTGGTTTATATCCTGAATGTAAAGTTGCAAGGCTCCATGTGATGAGGTGTCATTTTATACACTTTTTATGGGTCATTTAAGCTCCAAAATCATGCAAATATACTCTATTCTTGCATTAAATCCTTTCTTTTGTGTAATTAGCACTTTGAAAGCATTTGGAAGAAAAACACGTGACTTGGGCTCGATTCGAGAACAAACTAGACAAAAACACAACTTTTCAAGCTAGCGACTCCCAACCTGACGCCTTCACCAAATATGGATAGAAGTGGATTTTTGGATGCAAAGTGTGACTCCTCAGTGTGTGGAGACGCCATCACCAAAAAAGTTTGACGCCATCACAATTGCATAGTGACGACGTCACAAGAGGTGGCGACGACGTCACCAGTAGCCGACTGAAGAAACCGTAAAGGGATTAGACGGGCTGACGGCGTCACAAAACCCTAGCGACGCCGTCAGAGCCAAAAACTATATATACAAACCTTATGTTTTCATTATTCTGTGCGGAAACTTTGGAGAACTTTTGGTGTAGTCATATTGGACGATTTTTAGGGTTTTCTAACCCTTTTGTACTGACATGCCTAATTGAAGTTAAGTTATTCCATTTATTTAATCATTACAATATGTGTATGTGTTAAGTGATTATTTGTTTTACTTTTCTTCGTATTAACATGCTAGGCTAAATCGATTAGTGTTTGCTTATGATTGCATGAAACATTGTTGTGATCTTTAACTTTATTGCTTCTTGTTAGTGGTGTGCATGTTAAGGTCTAGAAAACTAGCTATAAGATATTACATTAGCATAGACGTATAAGGAAACGTGATTAGATTAGATGAAACCTTCAGTTAGTTCTTCATAACTAATTGTGTTTGGGTAGATTCCTTCTTAAGTATTTAGTGTGCGTGATTTACTATTAGATGAGCAAGGTGCATTCCAGAAGCCCTTACTTAGGTGGTTACGTAGACGCGTTTCTAACCAACTCGCAATAGAAAAAGGGGAATACTTACACATTACACTAACAAGGGTGACGGCCAATAAGTTAGGGAGTAGTGCATGATTAAGTGAGCACGTTTGTTTACCTATACGAGTTTCCACCAATTTATATTTGTTGCATTTAGGAGTAATTAGTAGTTTAATCAAAGCCCCCTCAAAACCCGATATTTTAACTTGCTTTTTAAAAAACATAAATACAAAAAATACTCTTCTCTCAACCTTAAGATCTTAGACATATGATTCGAACCTACCTCACTATTACCCTAGAAAATGATAAATCCCCTGAGTCTTGCCTATACTACACTGCAATGATTGGATACTCTGCCTAAGAGGATTGTAAAACTTTTGTGTTTACAATTATTTGCATCACTATGTTTCATTTTTTCTCTAAAGCTGCAAGTTCTGCATTCATTGCTTGAATCCATCCTTTATTCTTACTTACTTGATTGTATGAAGTTGGATTAGTAATTGCAAACAAATTTGCCTGGAAAGCAATATGATGTTGAGGAATGCCTTTGAAATCAGAGGACACAAACAAAGGATAGTGGGTTAAGGCAGTATTGGAGTTAGGCACTTTTGATGTAGCAAAGTCTTTCGACCAGACATCCCTTGCAAATTTCCTAGTAGACTTTCTCATAGGAGGTAAGGGGTTATTTGGAATAGGATTAGGAGTATTAGAAAATGGTGGTATATTGGATGTAGGGGTAGGTGTACCTGATGTTGTTGGTGAACTGTTATTTGGTGATAAAAGGGTGTTTGGGTTAACATATTTTGTATCATCGGGATGAGAAGTACTAAAGTTTGGAAATGTGGGAGGTAGTAGAAGGCAAAGGTAAATTAGACTGCTTGAAAGGGAACATAGTATCTTCAAAAATCACATCTCTACTAAGAAAAACTTCTTTAGTCTCCCAATTGTAAAGCTTATACCCCTTTTGGTTGGCAGCTCACTCTAACTAAAAGAAATTCTCTTCTCTTATGGTCTCCACAGTACAAATGCTTAACATACCCCTTTGGTTGCAGGCAGCCCATAGCCCAACAAACACACAATCTCTCGAATCACTCATAGCTTCTTCAAACACATGTTTTGTCTCCAAACGGCAATGTCCGGTCAACCCAAGGCTCCACAACCGTCATCCCCTCCAAGCAACCGCTCACCGTCGTCTCCCTCAAACAAGAGTCGCGCCATGCCTCCACGACACCTCCCGACACGCCAACCCCGCACAAGGACAGCGACTTCGAAACTTCTCCTCTCGGCGCCAAAACGAATGACGTCCCTCGCACCTCGTCTCCCAGAACCGTCTACCACATAAACCTCCTACGTCCTCCCATAGCTCTCATGCCTCAGGATCAAGACCTAATCCCCCTGATAACTGATACAGCTGAACTCCACATCACTCTCTTCAAACTCCACGCAGCCAACAACTACCCCATCTCCACTCCCACCAATCATACCACGCCTCCGACCTAAGTCATCCTCCCAACAGTCCGACCCTCATCTCCAGCTCATCCCGCACTCCAACAGACAGTCGAATACACCAAGGCGCACGACCATAGGCACAAAACCAAATACCACCCCCTATCACAGCACGCACCCTCTTCCCAATCGAGTCTAAATTAATGACACAATGATCACTCACCATTCCTCAAGTCTCCTCGGTCACCTCACCTCCGACCCCCCATAAAACAATCATCAGAGAGCCCACTCTCTCAACCTCCCCTGGGAGTGAACCCAGTAAGCCTCTCGAGACTCTACGGTCAGCCCGATAAAGCCCTCCGAACACCCCACGTCTCCTGTACCACAATGCGCCAATCTCAAATCAAGCCCTTACACAAACCCTCCTCCTCTCTCACCGAACACTCCACCCCACCCTCCAAGGTCTCCACAATCACAACCATCGCGATCCTCAATTACACACAAACACGGGTCAATCCCCAACACTAACCGCCAAAAATACCCTCACTAGACCCAGCCACCCCTACTCACTCAGTCCTCAACAAGTCAGGGAGCACCATCAACCGGAATCCAATCGTCACATTCACCCACCACTCTCAAGCGCCCACACACACCTGCATATATCTAACAAAATCAGCAACCAAACTCAGATCGTCTCCACTCCAGAATTCCATCTCCTCCTCCTCCTAATCTACTCAACCCGTCCAAAAAAACCCTCAAAATCACAAACCCAAAAGTCACGATCACGGCCCATCCTCCAATCAAGTGGCGGCTCCAAAAATGTCCACTAAGCTCCAACCCCCACAAAATCTGTCATCTTTCTGCCCTGAACATCTAAGCCTCCCAACAATCCTCATCATCAAAATCACCAAAAAGGCGCCATCTAAGTCCCCTCCATATCGGAGACAGACGCAAACGCAGCACCCAACTCTTCTCAATGCTCTCACAAAAATCACCCACCCGCTCCAACTCATGGGAGCCACCGGCGCTCAACACCAACCACCGGTTACTAGACACCAGCCTCCACAAGATAACTCTCCAAAGCCCCATAATCCCGGAGGTATACATCTCAAACACCACTTTAGCCAAACAACCGTCCGATCACAACTAATCCATCGATCCCCTCACACAACGCTCACCCTACGGCTACAACCACATCAAACGGACTCACGTCTCTACATCACCAAACAAAAGCGATCTCGACCCACATCCCGAAAAAACCAAACCCTCACGCAAGAATCACAGAAACTCTGTAACAAAAGCAACCACACTCACCAGAAGAGCACTACGCACCCAACCAGCAAGTCAAGACCACCCGAAACATAAAACAAAGTCTCCAGACCCCTCTTTACGGTAGAGGTACCCCGACCAGCTCTAGAGAAACCTAGAACCACGTCTCCACACAGGTTCCCGTTCCAAAACGCAATGAGACAGGCCTCGGTCACGACGCGCATAATCCCCCGTTATCCTCTCAGAGTCTCCGCTCCGCCCCCCTCCCGGACGCACTCCCCTCCTAATCCGCTCCGCAATCAACCTCCCACCTAGACGCAATCACCGGGATCGAGCCAAGGACTCTCGGTGCAAGGTCAAATTACATCGTCCATGAAACACAACCCTGCTTCACCCACACCCCTCTCTCCTCTGACCAAAAACTCCACAGCACCCTCAACTGAACAACGCAAAAAAAGAACCTCAACACCCCACAACTCCAAGATTCCCAGGGATCCTCAAGCCCATCCGCACACTGCACTTCAAGACTCCAGTCAGCGAGAACGATGCGTCCAGGACACATTACGCAACACCACTCTCCCTCCCTACTGGCGCGCCCTCAGAACTGAACAGCTCAATACACCACAGCCCCCTCCCCACACAATAAAGGCACTAAGCTCTCAATCTCACTCTCTCCCATCCCACCATCGACCTCGGCACATCTCTTCTCTCCTCCCATCCCGAAACTCCCGCGCCGACCCAAACAAAATGCGCCCGAGCACTCCATAGCTGCTCCAACTCAATACCCGAACGTCGCCCTCGCACGATTGACCATATCATCTCACACCTCACCAACGCCTCACAACGACCCCAACGCTTCTGCCGCGACCGCGGTAACAGACCCCTCGCCTCTCGTCCCCATCACGCCGACTCAAAACAACCAGACACGCTCCACACCTCTCAAAACCCTTAACAGCGTGTGGGGAATGTGTGTGCGACAAACACGAAATCCAGGATAGCCCAACAAAACACACTTAATACTCATGTTATCAAACTTGTCTCTGTGTGGTTTGGTAACAAAAGCATAACATAAACATCCAACAACTCTCAAATGATCATAATTGGGTGGTGTACCATACAGTTTCTCAAAAAAGACTTCTAATCCAAAATCTTAACAGACATTTTATTAATAAGATAAGTAGTTGTCAAAATGCAATCACCTCAAAACTTAATAGGTAAATTAGCATGTAGCCTAAGAGCTCTTGCAGTATCAAGTAAATGTCAATGTTTTCTTTCCACCCTACCATTCTGTTACGGAGTATAAGCTATAGACTTTTGATGTAACACTCCTTTGGATTGAAAAATGAAGCACATGTGGTATTAATTATCTCAGTGCCAGTGTCTGATCTCACTATCTTTGGTTAATTATGAAGTGTGCTAACATAGGCAAAAAACATAAGACCAATGATGACATCAAATAAAGTCACTTTATTATATCATTTATCCCATCTGTTTTGCCCACTTTTATATAATTATTGCATTATTTGGTACTTAATTGCTTTAAAGTTGATAAATATAGTAATCCATGAGTGTTTTGTGAAGACAAGCTAAAAGGCGCATAATTTGGAGCTAAAACAAAGATATTTGAAGATTGCTGATTTCTGACCAATACGTCGTATCCAACTAAAGAGATACGGCGTATCCGCGCCAAATACTTCACAAGAAAACGCATTTGACCAATTCCCAATACGGCGTATCCCTTCTGTCTACATACGCCGTATCCATGAAGATAACTATTCGAAGATACAGTAAATAAAGTAAATTGGGAATGATATCACTGATTGATTGAGAACGTAGCGCGCACTCTAAGGAATCCAGCCCAATACGCCGTATCGACCTAGCCAGATACGGCGTATCGAGTCTTTTTCAGACATTATAAATAAAAGACTCAAAAATGAATTTTCTGTGTGCAATATCATATTCTTTATACCATACTCATTGAAGTCGAATTTTAGAAGAGAAGATCAGCCATCAAGGTCAAGCATTAGTCATGAATCCATAGAAGACATCGTGAAATTTTTACTCTCGTAATCGTTCGATTTTCATTGTTTGATTATGCTTGTATAATTACAATGGTTGTGGGCTACCTCGGGTATTAGCCATCTTAATGAAAGTTCAATGTTTGGTTTATTTTAAAATCGATTTCTTAATTTATCGTTGATTGTTTAATTATGTTTATCACCTCATACTTGTTTATGTGTTTGAATATGCGACCTATCATTCAACTGGATCTAGTGATACGGACCAAGTAATCTAGATACCGGGATAGCTCTCCATATCGTGTTTTATATTACTGGACCAATAGGATCACAAATAACGTTATGTCTTTGTCTTTGAATTATGAGCTTAGTTGGACCGGTAGGTGACCCGTTTATGTTTCAGCAATCATGCTCTTAATTAACTGATAAAGATTTGAATAGTGGACTACCAGTATATAAAACACCGTCAAACAATAAGTGGGTAAAGTCCCGTTGGGCTAGGGTTTTAACAGGATCACCACTGCTTTGATTCCCTAAGATAGATTATAATTAAACTAAAGGATGCTTTATGCGGATGCGTTAATTGTGACAGGATTAATCGTGTCTAGGTCTTAGGATGATGTCCCGCCTAAGTCTTAAGAATGATATGCCGCTTCGAGATAAGTAAATCATTGCACTAAAACAAACAAACCAACATTGAACTGGATTTAATATGGCTAATACAGTTTTCTATCATTTGGCTTGTACCGCTTTTCTATCTTCTGATTTTCTTCTTTTGTGTTTATTGTGTATTGAATTGATATTTGTCTCCACCAAACCTGTGCCAGTCTCTCAGGCTGAAAACCCCCATATCATTAGACAACGTATATAGCATAGGTTTAACCAGTAAATAGACTAATTAGAACTAATTAAAATACTGATAGAATTTAGGATTAATGTTTCACTCTTAGTGTTTGACACCCTACTTACCGCGAAACTCCATCTTGACCGGGTACACTGCTCGTTAAAGTGTTGTTTTAGGTTTGTCGGCTAAATATAAATTTAAAACTTGATAATCAAATAATTGACCCTACACGACAGCACATCAGGTTTTTGGCGCCGTTGCCGGGGAGTGAATTAATTAAACCTTATTCTTATTAGTATTTCTAACCATTAATTAGTTTAGTTTAGTGTAATCTAATTATTTAATTCTGTTTGTATTTATTTGCATTGTGTGTTTAAATTGTTTGTTTAAATTCCAACATTTAATTGTTTTAAAAAGTATTATGTTCTGATTGATCACCTGATACGCCGTATCCACCAGCTGGATACGACGTATCAAACCTTCTACCCAGAACAGCGTATTGAGTTTTACAGTCTAAACGACGTATCTGTTCTTCCGAACAATACGGCGTATTCTGTGAACTCAATACGGCGTACTAATATTCAACAGACCTATACGGCGTATTCAAACTAATTGAATATGGCGTATCTGTCATCTAACACAGTAGCAGACGCAATTTTTTATTATCGATTTCCTATTTTTTGTGTTCCCTTCGCCAAGGGCACATCCTACTGATTATTTGTGCTTAATTTCAGGAAACCGTTTAACGAACAATGGCAAAACCTATTCTGAATAAAGCTCGAGAACAAAATCTTGCTGAACCAAGGGACGAATGCAATGAGGAATTCGAATTCAGTAAGGAAGTAGACGAAACAACTAAACGCGCACTATTGTATACATGGATAGAAATAGGAAAAGAGGAAGGACTATTGAATGATGAAGTTTCAAGTGATGAAGAATGAGAGGAGCATGAATACGGGAACCCTCCTAACGACTCATTCCCCAAACCTTATTTGAATATTAACCACCATAATAAAAATAATGGGGACGCTGACAAATCGAGTGGTATGGATCTAAGTGGCGCACCTCAATATGAGAATATAAGTAATGAACAACCCAACGAAGGAATATGCAGAATAGACAAACTCAAAGTGATCAAATATACGATTGGAGGTAATGAAGAATTCTTAGCCATATGCACAAGCGAATGCGACTCTTGGGCATAAACTATTAACGGAGTATCAAGTATTTACCATGACATCTTTCGCAAAAAGGACGAAGGATGGACCGTACATCGCACCAAGTGAATAGGAGAAGGAAAAAAGTCGAACTTAAAGACCGGCTGAAACAAAAGTGCTTCCCGAGAGACAACCTGGTCATTTTAATTGTTTGTCGCATTTTAATTGTTTGTTGCATGAGTCTGTCTTCCCAGACACGCTATACGGCGTATCGAACCCTTCTGGATACGGCGTATAGACGTGTCTGGACGTTATCAATTTTAAAACTAAATATTTAATTTCCAGTATTTAATTATTTTTACAGGAACCATACGACGTATCTTAGGGTTTAGGATACGGCGTATTGATCCCTGTACAGTTGTGTGTTTAATTTTTTTCTTGTACCATTGTAGCGAGATAGAAATTGCACTTGTCTTCTAATCTTTTATGCAGGACCTTGCTGAAACTATGATATGGTATATTTTGAAAAAGACATGTGTTGAACTTATCCGGGCATTCTGAAGCCTTAGTTAACACACTTTTTGCTTAAGAACTCATCTTGGTGAATTATCACGAGCAAAACATCAGGGAGTTTTCCGTTCTAATTCTATTTTCCATTATTATTTAATTGTTTTATCTATACAACGAGGACGTTGTATAATTTAAGTGGGGGGATGAAGAATTAGAACGTACT
>BQNB010006356.1:8685-97891 GCA_026074375.1 Tanacetum coccineum
ATTATCTATATTTTAGTGTTTTTAGTCCTTTTGTAGTGTTTTACGGGGTACAAAATATGTATATTTTAGCCAATATCAGGTACCAACTCATAAGAGAATTTATAATGCACCCTTTCACACTAAAAAAAATTTTAGAAATATGAGAAGGGTAGGCAAAGGTTTTTCTAGTAGAGTAACACCTTTATTTCCAACAATGGTGGTACAAAACCAATCAGAATTGGGTGAAGGTTCAGCAAATCTAACTGATCCCCATCACACACCCACCATTACTCAATCATCTACTCAACCTCAAAAGATACAAAAACCTAGGAAGCCTAAAAGAAAGGACACTCAGGTACCTCAGCCTAGTGATCCTAGTAAAAATGTTGCAGATGAGGCTGTCCATAAGGTGTTGGGTGACAGTTTGGTGAGGGCTGCCACTACTGTTTTTAGCTTAAAAGCAGAGCAGGACAGTGGTAACATAACTAAGACCCGATCCAAGGCAACACCTAATGAATCTAGTTCCCTAGGAACTACTTCAGGTGGTGGTCCCAGGTGCCAAGAAACCATAGGGGATACTATTTCTTAAACTAGGTTTAAGAATATATATAAACATTCCAATGATTCACTGCTCGCAAGATGTAACACACTTTGAAGTGATGAGGATAGACTTAAACTTAATGAATTGATGGAACTATGTACTAATTTACAAAATAGAGTTCTTAATTTGGAGAAGACAAAGACCACTTGATCGCTTCTGATTATACCTTTAATATATATATAAATATAAAATACTTATATAATACATAAAAATAGGAAGGTGAGAATCAAAAAAATCACAATTATAGTAATCCGGGAGTATGATTCCCAGGTCGTTATCCCCAACAAGGAATGCAATTGAAAATTGAGAGTCGTTTAGAGAATTGATGCTTGAATGGAACAAGATTGATATTTGGGTTTCTAAAACTACAGGAAAATTAAGGCAATTTACACTAAAATTAACTAAGGGAACACCAATTTAACTAAAAATGCAAAATCGGGATCCTAAAAACGCGCTAAATTAACAACTAATTCAAATTAAAAACCTAAAAAAGATTTTAATGCATGCAAACCTCAAATATGACAAAAGAAAATTTTCTAAAAAAGATTTATAATTTTTTTTGTCTATTTAATATTTTTTTTTTATGAATATAAGAAAATAACTAATTTAATCTATTAAAATCCTAGAAAATAGCAAATTAACCCCTAAATATTCCAAAAATGATTTTCTACTTTAGAAAAGTCTAAAATATGATAAAAATTAAGAAAACTATTTTTAACTACTTTTTATAATAAAAATCTATTTTTTAAAACTAATTTTAAAAGCTAAAAATCAAATAAATACAAAAAGTGATAAAAAATGATTTTAATGTCTGTAAACCTAAAAAATATTTATTCTAAAATAAAAACTAGTTCTTTTGAAATTTTCTGAATGTTATTTACTATTATTAAATTACTTTCTAAAAATTAATCTACGGAAAATGATTAAAAATAACAAATATTAATGAAAAATTCTAAAAAAACAGGAAAAGTCCTAAATAATGTAAAGTTCATAGGAAAATTAAGCTGTTCAACCATTCCATAAATAGATTTTAAGTTTTCAGTTTTCAGTTTTTAAGATTTGTAGTGAAATGCTTTATAGATAGTATAGATATATTATTAATCTTGCAAAGCTCTACCGGATGAGCTATTGTAGCACAATGGTTGAGTGTGTTGGGCTAAAATGCTTGGTTGATGGTGGTAGAGGTCTCGGGTTCGAGTCTTGCTCACCCGGGGCTTCCCACTATCTCAAGTGTTTTTATTTTTGCCATTTTTTACAACTTTTGAGAACACTTAAAAATAAGCACTTTTTACAAAGACACCTTTTTTATAAACAACGAATAAGCTCTAGAATAAACTAAAAAGGGTGATAGTTTGCTTATATACTAAAAGGCTAAAATGGCCTATCTATTAAGCTTTTTATGATCAAATAAGCTAATGAAAATGACAAATAAGCTATAACAGATACCTAACTACCCCTAATAAGCATAAATGATCAAAAATAAGCAACTATATTAAGCTAAAGAAGGCAGAATACTTAAAAAGCTAAAACACTTAGAATTTTTAAGCTAAATAGCAAATAAGCTCAAATAAGCTCTACTCTAAAGGAAATAAGCTAACATTGACTTAAACTAACCTAATAAACTATAATAACCCTAAATTAAGCTAGGAAAATAAGCAGATAAGCATAAATAAGCCAAATTTCACTTAAGCCAAAAACTGCATACAAACAGCAAGGGGGCACTTTTGTGCTTAAAAATAAGCTCAAGGATGGATCCTTATGGCTTAATGAGTTATACCACTAAAAAGCTCTAAGAATAAGCTACAATAATCATTAATCAAAAGGAGTTTGAAACAAAAATAAGCCCTTAAAAAGCTTAATGAAATAGTTGTTTGTTCATTTTTTCAACACTTAGAAAACTTTTTTCAATTTTAACAAAACACCACTTTTGAGCTTAAAAATAAGCACACAAATAGAACCTTATGAACTTTTAACCTTCAAACAGATTAAATATGGAACTCAAAGAACATGTAGCAACAATCAAAACACATTTTGAAATCAAGAATAAGCCACAATGATCAAATGAAAAAGCTGTTTCTTTACTTTTTTTATACTTTGCAAACTTGTTGACAGAAATGGTAAAACACAAACCAATCTTGCAGGCCTTTCAAGCGTGGTTGCTAACTTGATTTAAGACTCAAACAACACAAAATTTGCATTCAAACTAACAAATCACTTAATCATTCAACAAGAACACCAAATTCTGTCAAGACTATGACAGATTCAAACATGAGGTTTTATAAGCTATGAATTTGAGATTAACAGCTTAAATACTAACACAAGTTGATTTTTACTACTATTTTTAACAAATTAAAACTCACTTAATAACTCAAAAACAAAATTTGACCCATTTTGACCCATTAAAAAGGTTAAACCAAACACCCATTTAAGTAAGAAAACAACATTTTAAACTTTTAAACCTGATTTTTAATGAACAAAGCCTTATGACCAGATTATAAATTACTTATAACAACCCTAATGAACTACTTTAAACCATCAAATAAGCCAGAACAATAAGCTAAGACACTATGCTACTATTTTTGGTTTTTCAACTGTTTTATAGCAAAATTGTGCAAACTAAGATTTAAACTATAACATTAAGCACAATAAGCATCTAACAACTATAAAAAACATTAATAAGCAGGTTTAAACAAAAATAAGCAACTTTTAAGCTAATATGAAGGAATAAGCTAAGATATGCAAAATAAGGTAGAACTGAAAATTTAGAGAGAAGTGTACCTCACACCTCAGCTAAACAGAGGTGTCTGCTCTTAATAGAGCTTATATAAGCTGCTTAAGCTTATAGCTTAAGCTTATTACCAAATACCTATTCTACACCTAAAGCTTGATCCTCAAGCACTAACCACTTGAATTCTATAAGCAGCCATCCAATTCCCTTTAGAATTCAAGTATTTGAGAGAGTTTTTAGTAGCTTAAAGTAGTATGAGTTTATGAAACAGTAATAGAGCTTAATCAACCATTATTTTGCATAAAAGTAAAATCAGAATTTTGACAAAAGAGTTTAAATGAAAGATAAACTTTTATTAATAACTGAATTAAGTACAAAGTGTTGAAAAGGAAATTACAATTAGCTAAAAACAATAATAAGCTAAAAATTACATGAAAATAAGCTAAACATTAAGCTACTAAAAACTAAAAAAGAAAAAGAAGATGATCTTGTGAGTGATGAGGCCTTGTATTTATAGGGGAGAATGGATCCTTCTAGGTCTTCTAACACGCTCCTATGATCCTTGATCATCACCCTTCATTTGTTTCCAATCATTGGATCCTATCTTTCATCCGTTGGATTGATGTGTGAGCACACGGATTGCCAGCGTGGCATTCCTTGTGTCAGAGGCTTTGTGTTTCTTTTGCACTGGATTTAGTGTAAATTTCCCATCATTTGGTGTGTTTGTTTGCTTCCAACGTGTCATTCCCTTTGTGTAAATGGACCAATAGAAGCTTTTGAGGTGACGTTTCTTTGCTGAGCTATGGCTTAGTACTCGAATCTTTGTTCCACGTAGTCAATTGGGATTTACCCTTTGTTTTTGAAGCAGGGTAAAACGAGAGAGACGATGAATAGTAAAAACCACTTTTCGCGCCTTTTCTTTTCTTTTTTATAACGTTGTTTGACCCGGAGGTTTGGGTTGTTGACTTGGGCCTGGTGTAAAAAGGATTGGGCCACGGTTTGGTTAAATGGTTTTATAGTTATAAGAGATAACGACCGTTATCTCTTTAATAAAAAGGAGATAACGGTGTTAGGGTTTAGGGACTTTTGATGAAAATGAGTTAACAATAAGGGCATTTTGGGTATTTTAAGGATTTTGTCTTTTATGAGTTGACCAAGGGTTGACTTTTGATGACCTTTTGCTAGAAACTTCCGGCTCTTGTGCACTCTATCCGTTCCCGTGTCCGTGTTTGTCCGGTTTTGACTGTTTTCTTGTGATTTTTGCACTATCCGTTCCTACACATTCACAAACAACAAAATACACAAATACAAGCATATTTTTGCACATTTTGATCATTTAAGGGCCATTTTGGTATAATAAAGATATGTGATTTCTCACATATCAAAATTCCCCAAACTAAGTGATTGTCGTGTCCTCACGCAATATTATATGCTCTAAAACCAAATACCTCAAAACTTCCCCAAACTAAATCTTTGAAAAAGTAGCAAAGACTTTTGTGGGGAGAGTTAAGAAATCACAAGCTTTAAAACACCCCATTTTCCTATTTTTCAAAACTTTTTCCATTTTTATGATTTTTTTTAAGTAATTACCTAGAATATTCCGACTTTCGTTATTTCCATAACCGTTAGGGATCATAGAACAAGATGCATTTCGATCCGAGAATGCCCCAAAAAGGATAAATTCATCGTCCCTGACTTTTCACTTATCCAAACCAAGCTTAAAACGAAATCACCGCTAAATATCAGTTAAGATGCTAACACTACTCATATTTGCAATTTGTGAACTTTTCACTCCCGACAATTATTATATCTTAGGTGAATGTGCTATTTTGAATTTCAACCATGGATCAACGTTTTGCAAAATACTATGCTTCACGTTCCACCCGAGAATAATAAGTTTGAAGGCGAGATCATCCCATGTAGCGACTTTCGTCTTGGCACATCCCAACCTTGCGGCTAAGTGACCAGGCTTTTGACACCCCACAGAGACTAGTATCGGGACTCACGGACCTTAGGTTTCAAAAACTCTCAGGTTTCCCGTATATACATAGCTTAAAGACTTAAAATAGAATAGTCAAAGTTCAAAAGCATATTTAAATTTAACAAAAAGAAATCTATTTATTAATTCAAACTTAATATTAAACATTTATGCAATTGTAACCCTCGACCTTTTAGAAGGCTGCAACATCGGTTGTGAGCCGGCAAGATGCAGCAAACTTTTATCAGTCTCGGATTTTTATTCTTACTATGGGCTTTCTTTAGAAGACTACCACATCGGTTGTGAGCCGGCAAGAGGTAGTAAACTTTTATCAGCCCACAGTTTATATTTATTATTATTATATTTTTTATATTTTTTATTACTTTATATAGAGAAGACTTCTTTTTGAAAAATTCAAGTATAAGTTTGAACTAAGACTAAAATTTTTGCTATACTCTTCATAAAAATTGTTGATTTAAGTTTAAACTCAAAAAACAGCACGTATTTTAGTCCGGTTAGAAGCTTATGGGAGAAAAAGCCACAAATTACATACATGGGCTCTTAAGATTTCCAAATAATCCTTGTTTAGCATCCCACTCATACTTAACTCTATCATTTTTCGTTCTTCGCGAAAATCCGCGAACGCTTAGCCTAAAAGTTAAGGAACAAGCTAGAGCTCAACACGCTCGATCGGGTCAAAATTTATTCTTATTCTACCCAGCAGGAAAGTCAAAATTGTGATAAAACACTTATTTTATTTTTGAAAATTTTTAAATTTTTGTCATATTTTTAAAATTTTGGCGGAAAAACGGGGTACGTGAGAACAACGGCTGCAGGCATAATCAAATCGATAGATCTCCCCCCATACTAGAATTAAACATTGTCCTCAATGTTTTAAGAAGGGTCTCTACGTAAATCCTAAGCCGTTTATTAAGTATGCTTAAAGATAAACGTTAGTCGATAAGATTAGGATATTGGATTTCCCCAAACTAATGGCAAGCAAAGGCTAGGAAGCTCGAGTGGACCAGGACAAAACACCGAACACGAGAGTCTTCAGAAAATTTTGGTTCAATCCTATAAAAAATCACAAGCACAAACAACAAGAATCGGAAGAGTACAAGCCTCCTCACATCACAATAGAAATAAGAAAGAAAATAGAAAGATAAGCATGGGGTGCCTCCCACGAAGCGCTTGTTTAGGGTCACTAAGCTTGACCCAATCCCCGAATTCATTTGTCCTTGGGGAAGGTTTGGAGATCCGGGACAACCAATTGTGGTACGTCCCCTCCAAAGTAGTGCTTTATTCGATGACCGTTCACCTTGAAATTTGGCCCGGAGTTTTGAGATAACTCAACGGTGCCATATGGAAAGACTTGGGTAATGGTGAACGGTCCGGACCAACGGGATTTTAATTTGCCTGAGAACATCTTCAATCTAGAGTTAAAGAGGAGGACTTGATCACCGACGTTGAAAACGCGGTTTTTGATCTTGGAGTCATGGATCCTCTTTGTTTTCTCTTTATAGATCAAAGAGTTCTCATAGGCATGATCACGAAGTTCATTTAATTCATTAAGTTGAACTTTACGATGATCACCCGTGGTCTCATGGTCAAAGTTTGCATGCTTTATGGCCCAGTAGGCTTTGTGCTCGAGCTCGATCGGTAGATGACATGCCTTTCCGTACACGAGCTTATATGGGGTACACCCGATGGGTGTTTTGTAAGCTGTACGGAAGGCCCAAAGTGCATCATCTAGTTTGTCTGACCAAGAGGCACGATTTTCGCCCACGGTCCTTTTAAGAATTCGTTTCAAGCCACGATTGGATACCTTAACTTGCCCACTTGTTTGTGGGTGATACACGGTGGAGAGACGGTGAGTAACTCCGTATTTAATCATGACCTTTGCAAACTGGTTATTGCAAAAATGGGTTCCGAGATCACTTATGATAGCACGAGGGGTACCGAATCGGGCGAAGAGAGATTTAAGAAATTTGCAAACAACTCGGGCGTCATTGGTGGGGAGTGCTTTCGCTTCAACCCATTTTGACAAATAGTCGACCGCCACGAGTATGTATTTGTTCCCTCGTGAAGACGGGAATGGGCCCATGAAATCTATGCCCCACACGTCAAAGATTTAAAAACTTGGATGTAATTTTAAGGCATTTCATCATGCTGCGAAATTTTTCCTTGACGCTGACAAGTATCACATCAGGTGACCAAGTCATGGGCATCTTTGTAAATCGTGGGCCAATAATGTCCCTTGGTGGGTCCACTATGGCAAGCTGTGAGGATGTCAACAGCTTCTTGGCCAGCAACACACCGCCGAATCATTTGATCCGAACATATTTTAAACAAATTGTTTTTCTGCTGGGACGACATCCCTTTAACAATGAAGTTCCTCGTGTGGTAATTTGCATAATCAGCAAACCATGGGGTACTTGAGTCACCACGAGAAGTCATCATATTAAGTGTCTCGAGAGGAAACTTTTCATTTACCTCTTTTGGGTCGAGCACATTTTCATACGGATTTTCTAATCGGGAAAGATGATTGGCCGCGAGATTCTTGGCTCCTTTTGTGTCAATTACGTTGAAATCGAACTCTTGAAGGAGGAGAACCCACCAGAGCAATCTCGCCTTGGAATCGTTTTTAGCAAAGAGATATTTTAGGGCGGAGTGATCCGTATACACTACGCTTTTGTTCAAGACGAGGTAAGACCAGAATTTTTCGAAGGCCTACACCACGGCTAACATTTCTTTCTCCTTCATAGTGTAATGCGATTCAGCCTCGTTTATTATTTTACTAGCATAGTGTATAGGCCTAAAGTGTTTTTCATGACGTTGCCCCAAGACTGCACCTATGGCAAAGTCGCTTGCATCGCACGTAAGCTCAAAGGGTAGGTCCCAGTCTAGGGCAATCAAGATTGGAGCTTCAGTGAGTTTTTTCTTTAATGTTTGAAAAGCTTGAATACAATCATCAAAAAAAATGAACAGAGTATTTTTCTCAAGGAGATGAGTCATTGGTCGAGAAATTTTGGAAAAATCCTTAATGAACCGTCGGTAGAAACCGGCATGACCGAGAAAACTCCAAACACCCTTTACAGTGGTGGGATGAGGTAACTTAGCAATCACATCGACTTTGGCTTTATCAACCTCAATCCCTTTTTTGGAAATCTTATGGCCAAGGACAATGCCTTCCTTTACCATAAAATGACTCTTTTCCTAATTTAGACAAAGATTGGTGTCTTCACACCTTTGAAGCATCTTGTCTACACGAGAGAGGCAATTTTCGAATGAATTCCCAAAGACCGAAAAGTCGTCCATGAAGACTTCCATCGTTTTTTCGATCATATCATGAAAGATAGCCATCATACACCTTTGGAACGTGCCCGGTGCATTGCATAAGCCAAAAGGCATGCGACGGTAGGCGAACATTCCGTAAGGACACGTGAATGTTGTCTTTTCTTGATCATGAGGGTCGATGGGAATTTGAAAGTAACCCGAGAAACCATCGAGGAAACAATAGTATTCGTTTCCCGCTAATCTCTCAAGCATTTGATCCATAAACGGTAGTGGAAAATGGTCTTTACGAGTGGCTTCATTTAACTTTCGGTAGTCAATGCATACACGCCATCCCGTAACCAGTCGAGTCGGAATCAATTCATTTTCATCATTTTCAACAACGGTAAAGCCACCCTTTTTCGGTACGCAATGTACGGGGCTCACCCAAGGACTATCCGAGATCGGGTAAATTAATCCAGCATCAAGAAGTTTTTCAACCTCCTTTTTGATGACATCGTGGATTTTTGGATTCACTCATCTTTGGTGTTGAACCGCCGGTTTGTAGTCCTCTTCCATAAGAATCTTGTGAGTACAAAATTCCGGGTTAATTCCCTTGATGTCGGAGAGTTTCCAAGCGATGGCTCGCTTGTGTGACTTCAAAACCTTTATGAGAGCGGCTTTTTCCTCGACACTCAAGTCTTTAGCAATTATGACTGGCAACTTGTTGTCACCTTCCAAAAATGCGATTCCGAGATGAAGGAGTAAGTCCTTGAGTTCGACTTTAGGAGGTTCATCAATTGAAGATTTATCAGTTTTAGCTTCATAAACTTTTAGTTCTTTTTGAATTTCAGGCAAATAATTCCTTGGTTGGGAGGGGGTGGTGATGGATCATCATTGAGAAATGATTCAAGAAGAAGAATATCCCCCTCCGGGTCATAGTAAGAGTCATCAACTTCCGGTGAAGTTGGATCATCTTTAATAGCGAGGAAAGCATCGACTTCCTCGAGAAGAAAATCACTATCCCCAAAAGGAGTGAGAGTCGAAGAAGAGGTAGAAATGATCGGGTCATAGTAAGGAGTGGGATTGACACTCGCGATCACATTGGAGAAACCGAGAACTTCTTGAGAATACTCCTCACAAGCCATTTCAATGACGTCGATTCGGTTTGCCTTCATTTCATCGTAATTAGAGGAGTATCTCGAAGTTTGGTCAAGATTGAATGTTACGGCTTCTTTTCCAACACGAAGAGTTAATTCTCCTTCGTACACATCAATCAAAGCACGTCCGGTCTTTAAGAAGGATCTCCCGAGAATTAGGGGGACTCGGGGATCGGCATCAAAGTCTACGACTACAAAATCGGCCAGGAATTTGAATTTTCCTACTTTTAGGTAGACATCTTCGGCGATACCGATTGGTTTGGTAATCGAACGGTCTACAAGTTCAAGAGTCATACAAGTAGGAGTGAGCTCAGGAAGAGAAAGCTTTTTCCACACGGATAATGGCATGAGATTTATGCTAGCGCCAAGATCGGCCAAGGCTAAGCACTCATCCATTCCGGGAAAATCACACGGTATGAGAAATTTGCCGGGGTCTCCAAGTTTTTCGGGTAACTTGTTGAGGATAACCGCCGAACAATGCTCATTCAAAGGAGTTCTAGCCATTTCACTTAATTTTTCTTTGTTTCCAATTAAAGCTTTAAGAGTCGAGGCAAATTTTGGCATAAGAATCAAAGCATCCGTGAGGCTAATTTCGAAACTCAAATCTTTAAAGATTTCAATGATTCGTAGAATTTCTCAATTTGATCGTTAGCTTTTTCACAGCGCCTTTCATCATTACGTCTCGAAGGATATGGAAATTGATGTTTTTTACAAGTTATAGGCACGGAGCACTAACTGGAGCAACAACGGGCTCAGAATTTGGTACTTGAGATTAAACTGGACAACCGGAGGTTGTGACGTCTTTAGTAACTTCTATTATTAGAGGAGCACCGTGTCCTTTGTCACCCGGTTTCAATGTCCACTACTTTAGGAGGAGAAGAAATAAATGTAGTAGGAACTCGTGGGTCCTTGATAAGCAACACCGCTTCGGGTGGTAAAACCCTTCAAATTCTACCTTCGTGATACGTAATGGTAATTAACTAGGGAGTTTACCCGAACCTGAAGTAGAAGCGTATTAGAATTCAAGAACATTGGAAAGCATGTCCGTTTAAAATGGTCATTTGATTTTTCAAGTTTTGAATATTGGTCTTGCATGTTTCGTCATCACTGCATCATTAGCTTTGACGTAGCTTTCAAAATCGGTCTTCGTCACACCTTGTGTTTGCGGAGCCGGAGCTTGATAAGGTGGAGCTTGGTGAACCGGGGGTTGATTAATCGAAGGTCGATAAATTTGGCCTTGGTTGTAATTATTCCCCCGATTTTGGTTGTAACAGTTTTGGTTAGTATTTCCTTGGTTATGTTGAACGGGAGTAAACCAGTGGAGGTCGAAGTATTTTTTTTGATTAGCATCGGGGCTCGTATAACTGGTAGATTCCTTGATTGAAATTAGCTGCGGCTGCTTGGGAAACGTACTCTTGATATGTCACTATAAAACTTGCCATCGTGGCAAGACAATTTTCGGTAAAGAAATGAGTACCACCACAAGTAACACAACTTTCCTCGACCACTTTCACGGGAGTAGGAGCTTGGGTTTGGTTTTTCTTATCGAGAAGTAAAGCTTTCACCATATCTTTAAGTTCGGCAACATCAGGAGAAATACCAGGGGTAGAACTGCTCGCACTCACTTTTGCAACAACCAGTTTGTTACGTGAATTATGAACTTTGGATTTGCTCTCAATGATTCTTCGGCAATCACGGGGAATTTTATCCAAAAAGTTACCACCCGCGGCGGAATTTCAACAATTCTTATCATTTTTAGAGTTCAAACAGTATAAAAAGTATCGATTGATGTAACTCCGAAAATACCATGATGTGGGCAATGCCCGAAGAAGATCATTGAATCGTCCCAATCCTCGTAGAAATTTTCAATCAAAACTTTGTTGAAATCTCGTGATTACATTTCGAAGATTTGATGTTTTGGAAGGAGGGAAGAATTTGTTGATGAATTTCGAAACAAGATCATCCCATGTGAGAATCGATCGAGGGGGTTCTTTTTCAAGCCAAATCCGGGCTGCACCCTCGAGGGAAAATGGGAAAAGCATAAGCTTTACCGACGTACTCGGGACGTTCGGGAACTTCATCGTAGAAGTGATCTTGTTGAAATAACGATGTGCGTCATGAGGGTCTTCTTTGTCATGTCCGAAGAATTTGTTGTTTTGAACGAGGTAAGCAAACCGTGCTTAAGCTCAAATTTGTCTGCGTTGATCTCGAGCACAAACGATTTGCAATCCTCATAACCCACGGTGGGTGCTTCGAGCAATTGAGCCATAGTACGAGTATCGTCCATCGTAACTACGGGAGGAGCTTGATTTTCAATTGGTTCAACAAGATTGAATGGTTCAACAAAAGTCGGGTTGACTTGTTGTTGTTGACGGTTAGAATTACGAGATTGAGAACGAGTGCGCATGCACTAAAATGTAAAAAGAAAATTTATACTAATTTTTTAGTTTTTTATTTTTTATTTTATTTTTTGATTTGTCAACAATGTATTTACAATAAATTTTAAATACGAACAATGAGATAAGACACTTAAACCTAAATAATCAATTGCTTCTCGGTAACTCTTAAAAGAAAAACGCATAAAGAATTTTGTTTAACTTTAAAAGTGTGAGCCGTACCTTGCAGAGACCACAAAAGGTAAGTTTTTGATCTATGGTTCGGGAACTTATTAATTGATAAGTACTTCAAATTGAAAGTATTATAGTTGTGTTCTTTTTACCAACTTGTGATTTTTTTATATATATATTTTTTATGGACAATGTTTTTATATTTTTGGTTTTTCTTGTTTTTATATTATAATTATACTAAATAAAAGAAAAATCTTTTTGTATTTTTTTTATAAGAAAATAAACAAATAACTTCACACGGAAGGATCTTCAAACAAAAATTTTCAAACGGCTTCAACAATCGGATACAATCCTCCCCGGCAGCGGCTCCAAAAACTGATCAATTAGAATCAAATACCTTTTATAAATATATAATATATAAATATACTTATAAATATATATATAAGAGGGTAAGAATAAAAAAAATCACAATTATTGTAATCCGGGAGTATGATTCCCGGGTCGTTTCCCCAACGAGGAATGCAATGGAAAGTCGAGAGTCGTTTTGAGAATCGATGCTTGAATGGAACAAGATTGATATTCTAGTAATAATGATCAGGTCGAGCATGAGATTCATAGCGAATTACAACAGTTCAAACTTATTGACTCAAATTAATGTTGATATGGGTTAATGTAATGTTTATCCCATATAACAATATTCTGACACCAATGACATTTCTGTTGTACCAAGTTGTGCATCTTCTGCTCCAAATACTTATATGTTATTGATAATAATGTGCACACTCCTAATGAATCTTAGTAACTAAACTAGTCATATATAAGACCAAGTGGCCATATAATGAACAACGTGCTAAGTTTGAACTTACTGAACGGGAACAGAGAATGGATGATCAAATGCGTATACTTATACAAGATCGTAATCGAATGGAAGAAAAAACTAAAACAGGAGCTACATTCCGTTAAGCTACAGCTTAACCACTCTATTAAAAGTCAAACGGTAATACAAGAAAATGTAAATACTTTACAACAAACTTTTAAGCAAAGAGAGTCTCAACTTCTGAATGATTTTTCAAACCTGAGAAAGCTAAAGGATAAACTTGAAAATAAGTTACACGCACAAGATCAATCCATTCAAACTGTTCATATGATGCTGAAAACCTAAAAAGTTATTGAAACAGTATTCGGAAATAGCCATAGGTGCGCAAAACCCATTTGTATATTAGAGGCCAAAGGCTCAACCAACACTTTATGATGGTAATGAAATTATTAATCCGGACCATGACCCTACAAATGTCCCATCATCTGAGGAAGACCTAGAGTTAGCCGAGTTAACTAGGCAAAAAATGCATGAGAAAATAAATGACCTCGTGTGTGTGGAAAAGAGGATTAAGTACATACCTCCTAATTATTCCAAAGAGAACTTCCTTGCAACTTTCACACCACAGACCCAACTAACCCCTGAACAAGTATTTTGGTCCATAGATCTAGAAAAACGTAAGGCCGAAGAGCTAAAGGCAAATACCCCACCCTTGCCAGTTTTACCACCTGCGACTGTGTATCCTCCCAATACACCTGTCCATCTGGTCCCCCGAACGCTTCCAACCACAAGTCAAGTAAATATTGGTCTATATGTAATTACTCAACTTTTTTAGGACTTTGAAAAGACTTGTAAGAAACGAATTACACCAACGGGAATAACTGAAGGGGAAAAGGGTTTTGAGCAAACTAAACGGTGTTACTTAACGGAAGTCATTCCATTTTTCAATCTACTCAAAGAACATTTTGATAGTGTTCAAAAATCACTTGTCACTGAAGTTAGAGCAATGAAAGCAGTTTTTGAAAATATGGAAGCGGAAGTGGACCAGAATGCTGTAGACAAAAAATGTGGGGAGATTGAATGTAGGAATCTCCTCATCATGAATGAGAATTTGATTGCTGAATGCTTGTCCAAAAAGAAATTGGGGTTGTTTATACTGCAACTGATTCTGTGTTAAATGTATCTAGATTTTCTGACATGCATGATGCACTCACTATTGCTCAGAAACGTATTGCCGACCTTGAATCTGAAAATTTTAATCTGAGAAACAAGATTCAAAATGATGATCACGACTCAATGATAAAACATTTCTCCAAACTTGAAGTTGAACACTTTAACTTACAATTAAAGTATCAAAATCTCAAAGAACGTTTTGGAAACAAAAAACCAGTGACGTCTTCGGATGCTCCTTCATTTGATTCACTGTTTGTGATTGGGAAACTAAATGAACAGATTCAAAGTCGAGGCAATACGATTCGTGAATTAAAGGAGAAAATCTCTCGCTTAACAGAGAAAAATAGTGATGCAGATCTCACTCTTGACCTTAAGGCCTTAGTTTCTCAGAACAAAGATTTAACTGCAAAGCTCAATGCCCTTCACGATCTCAATGAACACTTTAAGGGTAGAAATGCAAACTGTTAAGCACATTTATAAGGAATTATATGATTCAATTAAGATAACGCGTGCTAAAACTAATGACCAGAAAAGCTCTTTGTTAACTGAAATTGAGAATCTAAAGACCCAACTCAAAGGGAAAATGCCTTGTGTCACTATTGATGTTAAAACACCAAAGGTTTCTGCTTTTGAAAAGTATGCAATTGATGTTGAACCAATTCCTCCACGTCAAAGAATGATTGTTGGTTTTTACACTTCTATATATATTTTATATTTTATTATATTTTATATATATTTACGGTGTGAATCCGACACGATCAATAGGATAAGCCAAAATAAGCAAATCAAAAAGCTGTTTCTTCTACTTTACACACTTTGCAAAATTTTTGACAGGAATGGCAAAACACAAGTCAACAAATGCATGTCTTATGGACTTTGTTTTAGCACTCAAACAAACACATAAACATCAAAATCTCACCAAAATCACAAGTCTAATCAAATAAGCTTGTATAATAAGCTATATGTTCTCAGATTCAAACAACTCTTGTATAACCAATGATTTTGATATTTTTCACTTAAAAACTTAAACAAAATGACTTTTATGACTACTTTTAATTAATCAAAACTGACTTAAAAACACAAAGCAATATTTCACCCATTTTGACCCATTAAACAGGTTAAACCAAACACCCCTTTAAAAACAGTTTTAGTACTTCTAACTTGATAAAAACTATTTAAGCTGAAACTCTTCAAAGACCAGATGTTAAACAACTTATAACAAACTTAATGAACCAATATAAGCAATCAAATAAGCCAAAATAATAAGCTAAGACACTATGCTACTATTTTTTGTTTTTCAACTGTTTTATAGCAAAATTATGCAAACTAAGATTTAAACTATAACATTAAGCACAATAAGCATCTAACAACTATAAAAAAACATTAATAAGCAGGTTTAAACAGAATTAAGCAAATAAAAAGCAACTTTTAAGCTAATATGAAGGAATAAGCTAAGATATGCAAAATAAGGTAGAACTAAAAATTTAGAGAGAAGTGTACCTCACACCTCAGCTAAACAGAGGTGTCTGCTCTTAATAGAGCTTATATAAGCTGCTTAAGCTTATATCTTAAGCTTATTACCAAATACCTATTCTACACCTAAAGTTTGACCCTCAAGCACTATTACTACTTAAATTCTATAAGCAGCCATCCAATTCCATTTAGAATTCAAGTATTTGAGAGAGCTTTTAGTAGCTTAAAGTAGTATGAGCTTATGAAACAGTAATAGAGCTTAGTCAATCATTATTTTGCATAAAAGTGATATCAGAATTTTGACAAAACAGTTTAAATGAAAGATAAACTTTTATTAATAACTGAATTGAGTACAAAGTATTAAAAAGGAAATTACAATTAGCTAAAAACAATAATAAGCTGAAAATTACATGAAAATAAGCTAAACATTAAGCTACTAAAAACTAAAAAAAGAAAAAGAAGATGATCTTGTGAGTGATGAGGCCTTGTATTTATAGGGGAGAATGGATCCTTCTAGGTCTTCTAACACACTCCTATGATCCTTGATCATCACCCTTCATTTGTTTCCAATCATTGGATCCTATCTTTCATCCGTTGGATTGATGTGTGAGCACACAGATTGCCAGCGTGGCATTCCTTATGTAAAAGGCTTTGTGTTTCTTTTGCACTGGATTTAGTGAAAATTTCCCATCATTTGGTGTGTTTGTTTACTTCCAACGTGTCATTCCCTTTGTGTAAATGGACCAATAGAAGCTCTTGAGGTGACATTTCTTTGCTGAGCTGTGGCTTAGTACTCGAATCTTTGTTCCATGTAGTCAATTGGGTAATTTGTGAGAACGACGATGAACAGTAAAAACCACTTTTCGCGCCTTTTCTTTTCTTTTTATAACGTTGTTTGACCCGGAGGTTTGGGTTGTTGACTTTTGCCTGGTGTAAAAAGGATTGGGCCACATTTTGGTTAAATGGTTTTATAGTTATAAGAGATAACGACCGTTATCTCTTTAATAAAAAGGAGACAACGGTGTTAGGGTTTTCTTGGGTATTGTAAGGATTTTGTACTTTTTATAAGTTGACCAATGGTTGACCAAGGGTTGACTTTTGATGACCTTTTGCTAGAAACTTCCGGCACTTGTGTACTCTATCCGTTCCCGTGTCCGTGTTTGTCCGGTTTTGACCGTTTTATTGTGATTTTTGCATTATTCGTACCTACACATCTCAAATGACAAAACAAGCAATATACAAGCATAATTTGTACAATTTGTTTATTTTAAGGCCATTTTTGGTATAAAAAGGATATGTGATTTCTCACATATCAATGATCCAAAAACTCTTGACTTATATATTCACCTCCACGATCAGAACGTAGTGACTTAATGGTCTTCCCGAGTTGGTTTTCTACTTCCTTTTGAAATATCTTAAACGTTTCAAACACTTCATGTTTATGTTTCAGCAGGTAAACATAACCATAACGACTGAAGTCGTCAGTGAAAGTGATGAAGTAGCTAGCTCCTTGTCTTGACACTATCTTAAATGGGCCACATACATCTGTGTGTATTAGTCCAAGTAGATATTTAGCCCTTTCCACTTGATGTGAATAAGGTTTTCTTACCATCTTTCCAGATAAACACGAAACACACTTTCCTAATGACTCAACGTCAATAGAATTGAGATGTCCATCATGTTGCAACTTTTCAATGTGTTTTTTGCTAATGTGTCCAAGACGACAGTGCCATAAGTGAGAAGAGTCCAAATAAATTTTACCCTTTTATTGCTAATTGCATAAATAGAACTATCGTTTATATTAGAACAAGACATATCAATTTCAAAAATACCATCCTGTGGAACAGCCATAACATAAACTAGATTATTCTTTAAAACTAAAATAACATTGTTATCTTCAAAACGATTAATAAAACCATCGTCAAACAAACGTGAAACTAAAATAACACCTCTAGTAATAGAGGGAGCATAATGACAATTGTTTAAAACAATAACTAATCCACTAGGGAGCTCTAAATAATAAGTTCCAATTGCTTCAAAGGCTACACGATGACCATCGCCCACATACAGACTCAAAGCACCTAGTTTCATAACCCTCGACCTTTTAGAAGGCTGCAACATCGGTTGTGACGGCAATATTATAGCAATCTTTTCTTCATGTCTTGGATTTTTATTCTTACTATGTGCTTTCTTTAGAAGACTACAATCGGTTTGTGGCGGCAAGAGTGGCTAGTAAATTTTATCTGGCCCAAAGTTTTTATTATTATATACATATTTTTTATCATTTCATTTTTTTTACTTTTTTAAAAGATTTTTTTTGAAAAATTCAAGTTATACGTTTTAACTAAGGACTAAAATTTTTGTACGCATTATAATACAGTACTATTCCATTATTGATTTACGTTTAATCTCCAAAAAATAGCCGTTTTTTTAGTCGGTTAGAAGCGTAAGGGAGAAAAAACCACCAATAATTACATTCATGAGCTCTTATGATTTCACAACTTATCCTTGTTTAGCATCCCACTCATACTTTACACTTTTCATTTTCCGTTCTGCGCGATATTTCCGCGAGCTACGCTTAGCCTAAAGTTAAGACAAGTAGAGATCAACCACGCTTCGATCGAGTCAAAAATTTTATTCTTATTTACCCAGTAGGAAAGTTAAAATGATGACAAAAACACTTATTTTAGTTGAAACTAAATTTAAAATTTTTTTTCATTTTTTAAAAATTTTGGCGGGAAAAACAGGGCTACAGTGATGAACAAGGGCACGGTAGGTAATTCATATCAAAGATTAACTACCTCACATACTAAAAATTAAACATTGTACCTCATTGTTTCCTTAGTCTATGGATTTTAAACCCATACTAGAACTCAAAAAGTCGAATGCATAATCCAAGTGTGGAGAAAGTATCACAAAAATCTCAAGCAGTTTATCAAGTATGCTATAAGATAAATGTTAGACGATAATAATCTTAGGATATCGGATTTCCCCAAACTAATGGCAAGCAAAGGCTAGGAAGCTCGAGTAAACCAGGACAAAACACCGAACACGAGAGTCTTCAGAAAATTTTGGGTCAATCCTACAAATAATCACAAGCACAAACAACAAGAATCGGAAGAGTACAAGCCTCCTCACATCACAATAGAATCATAAGAAAGAGATAGAAGGATTAATCATAGGGTGCCTCCACGAAGCGCTTTGTTTTGGGTAAACCGAGTCACATAGCTCTGACTCGATCCCTGAAATTTCATTCGTCTTGGGGAATGTAGAGAGCCTTGATTACCGTGGGTGGTGAGTTCTCCTCTGAATAATGTTCACACGATGTCCATTCACCTTATAGTTTAGACCACATTCCGGGTGAGATATCTCGATGGTTCCGTATGGAAAAACTTTGGTGATGGTGAAAAGTCACTAACAACTCGAAGTTTTTTAAGCTTTCCGAGATTTCTTTAGATGAGAGTTGAAGATTAAAACTCGGATCACCAACATTAAAATTGTGGTTTTATCTTTGGAGTCGTGAAGCTTCTTCGTTGATCCTCTCTTTTATATATCAAATTAATTCTCGTAAGGCTTGATAATGAAGCTCATTAAGCTCATTAGTTGAAGTTCCGCGTTGATCACCCCAGCGGTTTTAGATCCAAAATTAGGCATGTTTCAAAGGCCAATATGCTTTATGCTCTAGCTCGGATATGTAAATGGCAAGACTTCCCGTATACTAACTTGTAGGGCGTATAACCAATCGGTGTCTTAAAAGCGGTACGGAATGCCCACAAAGCGTTATCTAGTTTGTCGGACCATAAGGCATGATTTTCTCTAACCGTCTTTTCTAGAATACATTTTAAGCCTTGATTAGACACCTCCACTTGACCGCTCGTTTGAGGGTGATAAGCTGTAGCTAGACAATGAGTGACCCCATACTTAGGTATTACTTTAGCAAACTGATCATTACAAAAATAGGTCCTCGATCGCTTATAATAGTCTGGTGTTCCGAATCGGGCAAAAAAGAGATTCAAAAACTTTCTACAAAAAATCTCTAGAATTATTTTGTGGTGAGCGCCTTTGCTTTCCACCTAACTTTGAAAGTAATCATACTGGCAACGAGGATTATATGTTTTCCCATGTGAAGACGGAAATGGTCTCAAAAAATCGTACCCCATACATCCAAAGTATTCATTAATTTGATAGCGTTTGGAGAACATCTTTATCTCGTTTTGTGAAATTTTTTTCTTGTCTTTGACACGTATCACAAGATTTAAATCATAGTGATGGGCATCCTCGCTATATGGTTGCCAATAAGAACACCGGCATCAAATACTTTTTGAGCAGGAGTTTTGGCTACTATGATGGCCCCGGTGGGACCTCATGACAAGCTTTTAAGGATGGATGTCAAAGAGTCTTCTGGCCCATGCACATACGTCAATTGATTTGATCCGCACAAATACGAATAGATTGGGATCCTCCAGATATAATGTTTACGTCCTTGAAAACTTCTTTCTTTTGTGAGTTGTCATTCTTTTGGATGATAAAATTCCCGCATGGTATTTTGCATAGTCCGGAACAACCATGGGGTAATTACACTAGATAGTCACTAGATCTCTAAAGGAAAATGTTCAATTTATGTCTTTGTTTTCTAAACACTCCTTATGGGATTCTCAAGTCTAGATATATGATCTTGCCTGCGAGGTTCTCACTTCCTTTTATCAGGATTATGATATCAAACTTATTGTTGGAGAAGAAACCCACAGAGGCAACTCGGCTTAGCGTCTTGTTTGTTCATAAGCGTTTTAAAGCTGATGTGATCCGTATACACTTGCTTTTAGATAAGGCAAGTGTTCTGGCGAACTTTTCAAAGCTAAACACAACGGTCACAAGGCATTTCCTTTTCCGTGTTAGTGTAATGAATTTAAGCTTCTGTTATTGTCATATAGCTTAATGTATACGATGAAAGAGCTTATCTTTCGTTGTCTAATACCGCACCCAATCGCGAAATCACTTGCATCACCAATGAGTTCTGAAAGGTAGGTCCAATACTGGGTCAACTAAGATCGGGAGTTTCGGTAAGCTTCTTTTAAGGGTCTGAAAAGCATCAATTACAATCGTTAGAGGAAAACACAACGGTGTTTCCTTCAAGAAGGTGAGTCATCGGTTTCTAGGCTATTTTAGAAAAGTCTTGGAATAAACGTCGGTAAAAAACCCCGCAGACCTAGGAAATTTAACACCTTTACGGTAGTCAGGTGAGGTAGTCTGTAGCGATAAACATTCGACTTTAGCCTATCGACTCAATTACCGACTTTTTGAAATTTTATGTCCTAAACACGATTCTTCTTACACTAAAGTTGACCTCTCCCAATGATAGATACTAAATTGTTGTCTTCACAACATTTTTACGCATCTTTTATTAAATTGGAGAGGCACGAATCAAAACTATCCCCAAAAACCGAGAAATCATCCATAAATACTTCCATAGTCTTTTCGATCATATCATGGAATATGGCCATCATACACCATTGGAAAGTACCGGGAACATACACAAGCCAAAAGGCATGCGACGGTAGCTGTAAAGTCAATGACGGGCATGTAAGAAAGTGTTTTCTCTGTCTTGGGGATCTATTGGTATTTGGAAATACCCCAAAAATCCATCTAGAAAATAATGAAACTTATTTTCGGCTAATGTTTCTAACATTTGATCCATAAATGGCAATGGAAAATGATCTTTTAGAGTCGCTTCATTTAACTTCTTATAGTCGATACAAACTCTCCACCCGGTAACTAAACGTGTCAGAATTAATTCATTCTCTTCATTAGCAACAACGGTAATTCTACCTTTCTTGGGAACACAATGTACTGGACTAACCCATGGGTTGTCAGAGATCGGGTAAATCATACCGGCATCTAGAAGTTTTAAGACCTCTTTTTTGATTACCTCATGAATTTTTGGGTTAACCAGTCTTTGACTTTGAACTGTGGGTTTGTAATCATCCTCCATCAAGATTTTATGTGTACAAAATGAGGTTCGATACCCTTGATGTCGGTAATTTTCCAAGCAATGGCCCATTTATGAGATTTAAGCACCTTTAAGAGAGCTTCTTTTTCATCATCTTTTAAACCTTTTGCAATAATTACTGGTAAGTTGTTGTTTTCTTCTAAGTAAGCATATTCCAAATGAGTCGGTAAATCTTTTAACTCTAATTCTGGAGGTTCTTCAATTGAAGATTTTGCCTCGGTAACTTCACTTTGTTTAAGGGTCCACTCGGGATGGTCAGTTAAAACGGGTCATTATTTATCAATTTTTTGAATAAACAATATTTCTTCCTCGGATCGCAATCGGCATAATTCAATTTCTGTGAATCGAATGTCCTTAAGATAAGCTGATTTCTTCCAAATTGCAATTCAGAAGGTAAACGGCTTAGACGTAGGGTGGAAGTTTCCACTGAAGACTATTATTAGAAAATCCTAATAATTCCAGAGCATACTCCTCATAAACTGCATCAATGATGTCAATTCGTTTTACCGACTTATCATTTGTAGAGGAGTATATCGTGGTTTGATCAAGATTAAAAGTGACGGCTTCGTTATCAACCTGAAGGGTTATTTCTTCTCCATAAACATCAATTAAAGCACGACCGGTCCTCAAAAAGGATCTCCCAAGTATGAGAGGTACTCGAGGATCGGCTTCGAAATCGACAACAACAAAGTCGGTAGGAAAATGGAACTTTCCCACTTTAACGTAAACGTCTTCAGCGAGTCCTTTAGGATGGGTTATGGATCGATCCGCTAACTCTAAAGTCATCCGAGTTGGTGTAAGTTCGGGTAGGGAAAGCTTTTTCCAAAAGGAAAGAGGCATAAGATTTATGCTCGCGCCAAGATCGGCCAAGGCGTGACATACATCCATTCCCGGAAAATTGCATGGAATAAGAAACTTGCCGGGATCTCCAAGATTTTTGGGAAGCTTTTTGAGGAGCATCGCCGAGCAATTCTCGTTCAACGGTATCTTAGCTAATTCAAGCAACTTTTCCTTATTCATGAGCAAATTCCTAATCGTAGGAGCAAATCTTGGCATCAAAAACAAAGCATCCGCGAAACTTATGTCAAAACGCAAATCTTGAAACATTTGAAAAATCTTCTCTTTTTGATACGAAGCTTTTTCATGAAATTTTTCTTGGTTAAGTCGAGAAGGATATGGAATATTTGGCTTAGGTAAACTCTTCGGAACATCGGGTTCCGGAATGGGAGTGGTTTTAGGCAAAGTCTCCGGAACATCAGATTCCGGAATAGGAATGGGGATAACCGAATGTGGGATATTGATGCGGTTCTTCTGCGTTATTAGATTGTCTCTATCCTTTGTCTTCTAGGTTTCTATTCCCACTACCTTTTTGGGTGAGTGAATTAGTAGGATCGAGGGTCCACTCGTAAGCAACACCACTTCGAGGTAGCGATTGCTTTCATCTCCACCCTTCGGGTTGGGACTGGTTTTTACTCGGAAAGAGTACTGAAGTTGAGGATGGTTTGATACAATTCACCATATCATGTTTTTGCAAATTATTTGAAAGAGCGTTTCGTTGATTTCATCATGGACGGTCGTGTTGAGATTTTATCGTGTTAATGTTTTAAATTTCATTTTAAGGTTATCCTTTTCACGATTTGATTTGATTTTGCTGTTTTTCATCATTTGATCGTTATCTTCTATTGTACTCGAAAAATTCATTTGGAAAACTCTTGTTGAATTGATTATTAGGCACTTGAAAAATGTTTGGTTTTGAAATCCTGGATTTTGAAAATTCGCGAGCCGTGATTATTGTTGAGCATGAAAACCCTTGATTTTCCATGAATAATATTTCCCCGATTAAATTATTCCCTTGACTTGATTTTGATTAAAATTTTTTGACCATGTTTGCACCGAGGCAAAAAGGGTGTGCCATTTGATTACTAACACGGTTCGGACAATTTGGGTTAATTGATTGTAAGTTACTCGTAGTGCACAAACACTTAGCTTGATTGTTATCGGTACGCTCGGACAATTTTTACAAGAATGGGCACCACCACAAGTAACGTCAAAAGTTTTCCTCAACCGCTTTAACTGGAGCGGGTAGCGTGACAACTCTTAGTAGAGAAACATTCTCGACTAAGTCGAAAGTTGATACGCAAGCTTATAAATTCTCTCATCCGTATTACTACATTTCCTTGAAGTGTAAATTCATCCATAGATAGTATTTGGTTTGTTTTGTGAATATCGACACTTTTTGATTTATTCTAATTATATTCAAAGCTTCTCTAGTCGTCTTTAATCAAATGATTTCCACCCGTGCGGCATTTAGGAGTCTTATATTGTCGTTTTTTTTAAATCCGTTATAAAGGTATCAATTGGGTTAACTCCGTAAATCCATGGGTGGGGACAAGCTTAAGCATTCTTTGAATCGTTCCACGCTTCACTAAAAGATCATCGAATTTTTGGGTAAATCATGAGATTTTATCCTTTAAATGGGTGGATTTTGAAGGAGGGAAAAATTGATTCACGAATTTGGTAATGAAGATCCTCCAAGTCTGATTGGAATATTAGGAGGTTCTTTCTTTCTCGTACCCAAGTTAGCAACCCCCTCGAAGTGAATATGGAAACCAATCATTAGCTTATTTCATACATCGTTTGGCAATTCCTAAATCGTAGAGTCGTGGTAATCCTTTTGAAACATTGATATAAGCAGATGAGGATTTTTGTTCTCTAACGTGAAACGGGTTCGTTGAACCAATTGTAACAAATTTGTTTTATCTCAAAGGATCCGCTTTAAATTTCAGGGTGTAAAACGATTAGCTTCTACGTACCCTTTCGTGGGTGCTCAAAGTAAGCTCTTCCATTGTTAGTTGCGCCTTTGGTTTGCAACGATAGTACGAAGCTCGGGTTCGACTATGTTTGGAGCACGTCCTTTATTTTGACGTCTCGGAATGGTTACGTTTGAATTATTGGGAAAATTGGAATTTCTAGTGCGCATGCACTAATCAAAACAAATGAAATGAGAAAAGGAAATTTTTTTGTTTACCGAATAATCAACAAACTTAGGGTAACTCTCTTAAGTAAAATAAATTTTACAAAAGAGGTGCGCTTTTTTCGTAAGTGACATAACGGTATTTTTTTCTTCTTAGGTTCAGGAACTTATTGATGGATAATACTTCAATTGAAAGTATTATTTGTTGGTGTTCTTTTACCAACTTTGTAATTTTTTATTTCTTATATGAATGAATTCACAAGAAAAATCAAAAAATCCGGAATAGCAAATATTTTTGTATTTTTTCTTATTTATTAATCTTCTACTTATGCTAAAAAGAAAAGGAAAAAAATATTTTTTACTTTTTATATTTTTAATTCTTTTTGTATTTTTGATTTTCTTAAAAGCGTAAACTTTCGAAGACGAAAGGTTCTCCAAATCACGATCGACAAACTGCAAACGAAGGAATCTTTATCATAAATCCCCGGCAGCGGCGCCAAAAATTGATCGTTTAGAAACCAATTATAATACGTATAATATAAAAGTATAAAAAAATTACTAAAAATCCTTGAGGAAAAAGATTAGTAGCAATTTCTACACGAAAATATTCTACGTAAGAAACCGGTAAGTGATTACCGGGTCGTTTTCCCAAAGACTTATGAAATTGAGACCTCGTTTGTTATTTGGACAATGACTTGAATTGGTTCGAAAATGATTTGTTTTCTAAAATCCTAATAGTGAGAAAATAAATAGACAATTAAACCTAACTACAATAACGGGAAATTAAATTTTAACTAAAAATGCAATTCGGGAATCTTAAACGGGACCTAAAAACCCTAAATCAACAAAATTAAGTCCTACAATGATCTTTTTGGTTTTTATAAGTTTTAATTGACTAAAAAGCTAGGACAAAGAAAACTAGACAAAAAACGAAAGAGTTTTAAGCTAAAAATCACTAAAAATATGAACGCGATTCAATCCCGTTCTTTAAAAAACGAAATTTTGTAATTTTAACCCTACGAAAACAAATCTAATTTTCCTAGGTTCTAAATGTTAAAAGAAAATTTTCTAAAAAAGAATTATATTTTTTTTACTTTTTTATAATTTTTTATGAATTAAAAACGATTTAGAGGAAAATTAAATATAAAAAATACTAAACGTTTTATAAAAAATCTGAAAAAATTCTGAAAAATTGCTTAAACTATGACAATTCTAAGAAAAATAAGCTAGGCAAAACAGCTTATCAAAATAAGCTGTTAAAAAATCAAAACGTGCTTATAAGCTTAATGGGCTAAAAAGGTAATAAAACAATAACAAGTGCAAAGAATGACGGATGAGCTATTGTAGCACAATGGTTGTGTGTGTTGGGTTAAAACGCTTGGTTGATGGTGGTAGAGGTCCCGGGTTCGAGTCTTGCTCACCCGGGGCTTCCCACTATCCCAAGTGTTTTTATTTTTGCCATTTTTTACAACTTTTTAGAAGACTAAAAAATAAGCACTTTTTGAAAAGACACTATTTTTATAATTCACAAATAAGCACAACAATAAGCTCTAAAGGGTGACAGTTTGCTTATATACTAAAAGGCTAAAATGGCCTATCTGTTAAGCTTTTTATGATCAAATAAGCTAATGAAAATGACAAATAAGCTATAACAGATACTTAACTACCCCTAATAAGCATAAATGATAAAAAATAAGCAACTATATTAAGCTAAAGAAGGCAGAATACTTAAAAAGCTAAAACATTTTAGAATTTTTAAGCTAGATAACAAATAAGCTCAAATAAGCTCTACTCTAAAGGAAATAAGCTAACATTGACTTAAACTAACCTAATAAGCTAAATTAAACCTAAATAAGCTAGGAAAATAAGCAGATAAGCACAAATAAGCCAAATAGCACTTAAGCTAAAAACTGTATACAAACAGCAAGGGGTGCAGTTTTGAGCTTAAAAATAAGCTCAAAGATGGAACCTTATGGCTTATAGAGTTATACCACTGAAAACCTCTAACAATAAGATACAATAATCAGAAATCAAATAGGAGTTTGAAACAAACATAAGCCCTTAAATTTGCTTATGAAAAGGGCTTTTCTCACTCAGAATCAACACTTAGAAAATTTTCACAATCTTGACAAATCACTACTTTTGAGCTTGTAAATAAGCAAACAATCAGAACATTATGAACTTAAGACCTACAAATAGATTGAGATTTGACTACATAGAACACATAACAACAATCAAAAAGCATTTTGAAACACTGAATAAGCCACAATGATCAAAAGAAAAAGCAATTTTTTAATTTTTTTTAAAAACTTACCACTTTTTGACAGGTTTGGCAAAAACTAAAAACAAACTTGTAGGTCTTATGGACTTTGTTTTAGCACTAAAACAAACATATAAACATCAAAATCTCACTAAAATCACAAGTCTAATCAAATAAACTTATATAATAAGCTATATGTTCTCAGATTCAAACAACTCTTTGTATAACCAATGATTTTGATATTTTTCACTTAAAAACTTAAACAAAATGACTTTTATGACTACTTTTAACTAATCTAAACTGACTCAAAAGCACAAAGCAAGATTTCACCCATTTTGACCCATTAAACAGGTTAAACCAAACACCTCTTTAAAAACAGTTTTAGTACTTCTAACTTGATAAAAGCTATTTAAGCTAAAATTCTTCAAAGACTAGATGTTAAACAACTTATAAAAAACTTAATGAACCAATATAAGCAATCAAATAAGCCAGAATAATAAGCTAAGACACTATGCTACTATTTTTGGTTTTTCAACTATTTTATAGCAAAATTATGCAAACTAAGATTTAAACTATAACATTAAGCACAATAAGCATCTAACAACTATAAAAAACATTAATAAGCAGGTTTAAACAGAATTAAGCAAATAATAAGCAACTTTTAAGCTAATATGAAGGAATAAGCTAAGATATGCAAAATAAGGTAGAACTGAAAATTTAGAGAGAAGTGTACCTCACACCTCAGCTAAACAGAGGTGTCTGCTCTTAATAGAGCTTATATAAGCTGCTTAAGCTTATAGCTTAAGCTTATTACCAAATACTTTTTCTACACCTAAAGCTTGACCCTTAAGCACTATTACCACTTAAATTCTATAAGAAGCCATCCAATTCCATTTAGAATTCAAGTATTTGAGAGAGCTTTTAGTAGCTTAAAATAGTATGAGCTTATGAAACAATAATAGAGCTTAATCAACCATTATTTTGCATAAAAGTGAAATCAGAATTTTGACAAAAGAGTTTAAATGAAAGATAAACTTTTATTAATAACTGAATTGAGTACAAAGTGTTGAAAAGGAAATTACAATTAGCTAAAAACAATAATAAGCTAAAAATTACATGAAAATAAGCTAAACATTAAGCTACTAAAAACTGAAAAAATAAAAAGCAGATGATCTTGTAAGTGATGAGGCCTTGTATTTATAGGGGATAATGGATCCTTCTAGGTCTTCTAACATGCTCCTATGATCCTTGATCATCACAATTCATTTGTTTCCAATCATTGGATCCTATCTGTCATCCGTTGGATTGATGTGTGAGCACATGGATTGCCAGCGTGGCATTTCTTGTGTCAGAGGCTTTGTGTTTCTTTTGCACTGGATTTAGTGAAAATTTCCCATCATTTGGTGTGTTTGTTTGCTTCCAACGTGTCATTCCCTTTGTGTAAATGGACCAATAGAAGCTCTTGAGGTGACGTATCTTTGCTGAGCTGTGGCTTAGTACTCGAATCTTTGTTCCACGTAGTCAATTGGGTTTTACCCTTTGTTTTTGAAGCAAGATAATTTGTGAGAACGACGATGAACCGTAAAAACCACTTTTCGCGCCTTTTTTATAATGTTGTTTGACCCGGAGGTTTGGGTTGTTGACTTGGGTCTGGTGTAAAAAGGATTGGGCCACATTTTGGTTAAATGGTTTTCTAGTTATAAGAGATACCGACCGTTATCTCTTTAATAAAAATGAGATAACGGTGTTAGGGTTTAGGGAATTTTGATGAAAATAAGTTAACATTAAGGGTATTTTGGGTATTTTCAAGGGGTTTGTCTTCTTGTAGTTGACCAATGTTGACCAAGGATTGACTATGTTGCTTTGATGACCTTTTTGCTAGAAACTTCTGGCTCTTGTGCACTTTATCCGTTCCCGTGTCCGTGTTTGTCCGGTTTTGACCGTTTTCTTGTGATTTTTGCAATATCCGTACCTACACATCCACAAACAACAAAATACACAAATATAAGCATATGTTTGCACATTTTGATCATTTTAAGGCCATTTTTGATATAGAAAGGATATGTGATTTCTCACATATCAACTAGTCCCGTGACTAAACGAACTAAAGAATAATAAAACCAAACAACATATTACTCAGAAGAAGAGAGCCTTGAACTGCAATTGATGCAATTCGTAAATGCCACTTTTTACAGATGCGAGTTTAAATGACTATTCTTGTGAAGGCATTCTGTTTCCTACAGTAAACTAACATGATCCTGATTAAAAAATTTGCTAAAGAATCAATGAATTAACTAGGCAAATTTATATTAAACTTAAGAATCATTTTCTTACAGCAACTTCTGACTTGCTTCTTAGCTACCGACCATTTTTACCCTAAATAATTAGAGTTTTTTTTTTGCATTATATTCTATATTGACTCCTAGCCACACTAATCAGTAAAATGCACAACCTAATACGCACCAAGACTCATTGTCATAGCATAGTTAGGACTTCTGCAAGTCACTTTAGGAGTGGTAAGACTATATATAAGGCCTGTGTTTTAGTAGATAATAAAAAGAATGACTTTTCATAGAATATATTTTCTAGGCAAATCAATCTAATTAGATGTATGTGGTCTTGTTACTGTTATGTTACTGTTACTGGTCTGCAAATCTTGTTACTTGTCTGTTACTCATCAAACTGAACCAACTTCGGAACAATTTTAGTAATAGCTAGCTATACATGCAAGTAACTCGATATAATTATATGCTACTGTGGTATCTAGAGAAAATTCCCAATGACTCCAATAATTATTAATATACTTACTAGATTGTTTGCATGCTCGCGAAATGAGATTGAGCCTCCAGTATGAGTTGAGGAACCTTCTCCTTTTAGACGATTTTGTGTATTTTTTTTCTTGAATCTCCTTATACTTTGATGTTACCTAATGAGATGTGAAATTTGTCCATGCGCTGTCACTCATGAATATAGGTTTCATCATTTTAGCACTTATGTCTCTAAAGAAATTAGCATAGCGTCCATAAGCTTTTGCATCCCATGCTTTCCTCATGCTTGTCTCGGCTTCCGGGTCCCATACAAAATGTTTCTATTTTAAATCCAAATAATTAGTATTTATAAAAGAAATATAAATCTTAAGAAACAATTAAAATGTAAACAATACCTTAAATTCTCCAAAATAGAAGTTTTTTGTAGGTTGAGACACCTTTGTCCAAGTGTACTCGGTATCATCAATTCTTTCTTTGAATATCTTTGTAATCTCTCGCGAACACTCACTTGATTTGTCAGATCTGTATATTCAACAAAAATAGAATGAAGTAACAGAATAAAAATATTGCGATGCTCAAATTATAAATTTACAGTACTTACAATCCATTCACAACTCGCATTTGTTTTCTTCCATTTGATGGATTATTTAAGTTACCAATGGTGTTTTCAAGGGTCGTTTCAGCAATATTGTCATTGATAGTTGAATTATTATGGATATCATTTGATTGTCCTTCACTGGCATGAGGCCTACTCTCCGTTGGCCTACTCCCTGGTGGCCTACTCTCTGTTGGCCTACTTCCTGGTGGCCTACTCTCCGTTGGCCTACTCTCCGCTGGCCTACTCTCCGTTGGCCTACTCTTCGCTGGCCTACTCTCCGCTGGCATACTCTCCGCTGGCATACTCTCCTCTGGCCTACTCTCTGCTGGTCTACTCTCCCTTGGCCTACTCTCCCCTGCTCCAAGCCTTTTCCTTCGTCTAGCCATGTCTACAAGGTTAAAGTTTAGAAGTATAAAGAGATGTGAGAAATTTATGGAATTTCTAAAATATTGATATCCATAAAAAAGACTTTAAGAAAGATTTAATACAGGATATATGTCCTTTTAAACATGGGTAACTAACACAAGATATATGAAGCTATTAACTTAGCATTAGTAAACCTTAACAAAACATCAATAAGTAAGTAGAAGTAACATATAGTCGGTCAGGTTTATTCGGTTTTTGTTATAACCTAACTGAGTGATCTGAAATCAAACCTGAGCCTTTAATATTTGGGCTGCACATATAAAACTTATGCAAGACTTGTGCTACACATGCACACATAATTTGATAAAACACTCCAGAATATTACACATATAATTTCAGTAGCAAAACTTATGTTGCACATGCAAGTGCAGTAGCAAATGTATATATGGACTACAAACTTTTAGACTACAATAGGCCAGTAGCAAAACAATAAGAGGACTACAAATGCAGTAGAAAATGCATATAGGGACCAAAAGAAGTCAGAGTAGTAGTTCAGAATAGTATTTGTTTTGGATTAGTTCATTGCCCAGCCTACCCAATTGGTAATTGATATTGTATCCCAATATAACTCTTAAACATGGTTACAATTTGCTTTTCTACATGCCTCTGAATAAGCTTAGACATCACGCCTAAGCACAACACATCAAACACCATAAAACAAACATGTCAACCTTCAAGGAGAAACAAGAACATTAAAAGTGGGAACCACTAAACATGCTACCATGTGACAATTAATCAGGTATCAAACCAACAACTGTTTTTGGCACCAAATGTGTCACTAAAATTATGGTGCATTCTGATGTCCATCATGCCTTTACACATCTTACTTTTAGGACTAAAAGTTTGACAACCATAAAAGTGTAGTAAAAAAAGAACTTGTTTTTTCATAACAGTAGACAAAATTACATCCCTATTCGGGTGACTAGGGTTTTTCGGTTTTAAACATGACCCGACCCGGAACCGAAACCACCTTAAACATAGAACCAAGAACAGAGCCGAAGATTGATTGGTTTGGTTCGATTTGGTCGGTTAGGTCAGTTTTGTCGGGTCGATTCTGTTCTCGATTGGTGAAGCTCAACCCAACGTATAAGTAATCAAATATGTGGTTCATTTACCTATACAATTACAGTTACCAATGATAATTTAAAGAACCCTAGGTTACTAACATGTAATAAAAAGAAAAATTAACCTAATTAAATATAATCATGCAATCAAACTCAATGATTCAAGCACCTTAACATCAAATGAAAAGGTAAAATAAAACTAATTACCACAAATTATGATCTAGTATAGTGAAAGGTGTATGAACATACCTTGTCCTATTGCTTCCTGAAAGTCAATTGTATCTAATAAACTGCAATATAAACCTGCTATGGAAGGAGCTCCACGATCCCCACATATCTAGGGGCGCCAAATAATTTCACTCAATGGCGCCAATATCTTTTCACAAGTCAGTAACGGTCTTATGTTGTTAAGAGTGTAAGAAGGTATATCTTTAAAGTTTGATAAATATGTATTATAGTATAGTTTTATTATCATTTTCATAATAAGTATTATAGTATAGTTTCATTATACTTGTATTGTTTACTTTATATATCATTTTCATAATTATTACTATTAAAGGATTGTTGTTTATATATTTCATTATTAATTTTTTTTATTATGAATTAGAATTAATCACACCAATGATTTATAATCTAGGGTCAGTATCGGGTCAAACCCAGACCGGATCGAAAAAAACCGAACCATGCCGAGACCCTTTTGAGCCCAGATAAAAAAACCGAACCATACCGAGACCCTTTTAACTCAAAATCACGGACCAAGGACGGTCAGGGTGGGTCCGGTCCGGTTCTTTGGTCGGTTGGAGCCAAAAAGGCATTATTGGTCGGTTGTACGTAAGACCGGACCGGACCGAACCGAACCGGACCGAGGACCGAACATGAGGTAAAGTGTGGACCACAAATCAAACCAAAATAGGTTCGGTATGGTCCGTTCGGTCTGGTCTGGGCCGGTTTCTCAGTTCGGTCTGGTCCGCGGTCTGACATGCTCACCCCTAGTATATATAGGATGTTAAAGAATATAAATTAACTAACAATAAGACGTATATTAAATAGATTGGTTTAGTTCGGGTAAATAAACAATTGTGTATAAATCTTTCTTCTTTCTTAATGAGGTTGTCTCGTTAGGTTTTTATACATTTACCTAGTTTTTTCTTCACATTTTTACAACATAACCAAATCCGAAATGGTATCTATTAAATAGCTTAGCTTCAAGTTTCGTGTAAGCATAAACATTATAATTATCAATACAAGTAAAGATGTAATTGTAAGCTTAACTTGTGAAAAGCTCAACTTAAGCTCTAACTGAGCTCTAGTTAAACAAGCTCAACCCGAGCTTGACTTTAACTTAAATAAATCTGATATCTTTAAATTATTCATAAACTTTTGCAATCGCAACAACTCTACAAGTAAACAGATTGGTCTATTTAGGAACAAACATGAGTTGTATATCAATTTACTTTTTCTGCAAATAGGTTGTGTAGTTAGGTTTTAATACACATTCTGATTTAGGAGTGGGGATGTTGTAAGCTTTCAATCTAGCTCTTCTCCTAAAATGGCGTTGGAGGTTTGCTAACAAGCCAAATGCTCTATATATGGTCTGGGTTGATTAAAGCTATTAATGGTGAACAAGCCGGGTTCGTTTAAACGGTGCAAAACTCAAGGTATATGTGATAGTTGTTACTCTCGAAGTATAACTTAGGTTTTACTTTATGTTAAGTGAGGAGACCATACACTATACTTGTCATTCAACTTGTCTTACTTATTCCACAAAGTAAGACAAGAAAATTCTTTATTCACTTATAATAAGATTTTAAACATTGAAAATCTTGTGTCTTTTACTTTATGTTTTATAACTTGTTATAAGCTTTTCCTTACATCACGATTAACATGGGCTAGGTTAGGTTAACTTTGTAGTTAAACTAACTTAGTTAAAAGGGAACAACATGTCTTAAATAGCTCAGCTTCAAGTTACGTCTAAGCATAAGCATAATATTCGATACAAGTATGGGTTTAAATGAAAATAGCTATTCGTGAGTTACTCTTTAACTCAACTAGTTAAAAGGACAAACCTTAACATATATGTCCAAATTTGTTAGGAATTATGAATTCCTGACTTAGTACCGTTAGTTATATTAGTTAGTACCGCTAGTTGTAATTTGTACTAACAATACAAAACGTTAGTACTGATCAAATAGTTAGTACCGTTTATGAGATATGCATAAGATATCTTAGGAAAGGATATGCATGATCTATATACACGTTTTGTAAAGTCCATTAGGGTTTCCTTAGTCTATAAAAGGAACCCTAGGCATAGTTAGTAGATATAGTTCTACACAGATCAATAGAGATCGATTAGCAATTATAGTCTTTGTAATCTGTAAGCTAGGCAGATTCAAGTGATAATATAAAGTTCTTTTGTGATTCTTAATATTGTTCTTCTTAGCATTATTGATTAGTTTCCGCATAATCAATAGTATTCAAATCAGTGTTTCATTATTGTTGCTTTAGAATTATCTAAGGGAACAAACCCTTTACAAGCTAAAGGTTAAGATCTATTCAGTTTTCATACTATGAATCACTGCATTAGTTCTAAAAGTACTTCTTGGGATCAAATTCCCACTAATTAACCATAGCAGTGATTTGCTTAGCCATTAATCAGAAATATAATTTTTCTAAATTAATTTTTGATGGTATGATGAGACACTTGGATGCAAAGAAAAAGTTTGTTATGTATCCAAGATTTATTTTAGTCTTTTTAGATAAACAACTAAAGAATGTGCTTGTGCCTTTAGACCACTTTCCTATTAATGCTTTAACTAGTAAAGTTTTCTCTTTTATGGTTAAAAAGGGAAAACATTTTTTAAGGAATGTCACACCCTTGTTTGAATCTATGTTGGTTCAACCAACTGAGAATGAGGGTGAAGCTTCAAAAAGATAATATGAACCTCAACCCACACCCTCTCCTCCTCACCCAAGTGCAGACCAACATGAGACACAGCCGGACCCATCTCCCAGACCTTCACCTAATATTCCTATTCCTGATTCCATTCCAGAGGGTTCTGGCGGGAATCATAGAGGTCAGTCAACCAGTGATAGATCCCTATCAAGAAATGAGGATGGCTTGACACTCCAAAGTGTATATGATTTTTATGTTTTTTTATGTAACCAGGTCACAGATCAAGCCAAAGAAATTATACACTTGAAGGCACATATCACAAAGCTTAAGAAGAATGTCAAACATGTTATCACACATCACAAAGCTTGTATGAAGAATGTATCCATGAAGCAAAGATTGGCAGGAAAGAAATCATTGAAGAAAAAGTGGATGCAAAATGAGTCTGTATCCAAACAGGGGAGGAAACCTGCCAAATATGAACCTACAGTGCATAAAGATCCAGCTTTTGATGATCTTGATGATGTGGATGTTAATGGTGCAATGGATTATATGGAGACAAATGATTACATACAAAAGGGAGTTAGTATTGAAGATCAAGTTAGTACCGTCAAGCCAGATGAAGGTACAGATAAGCTAAAAGTTAGTACTGACAAGCTTGAAGTTAGTACCGCTAAGCCAAAAGAAGTAGAAGTTAGTACCGACAAGCTTGATGAAGGTACTGCTGAGCCAAAAGATGGAACTTCAGATGAAAGTACTGCTCCTACAACTGCTTTTAGAGATGATAAGACCATTGTTGAGTTTTTGGTATCTATGAGCCAAACTAAGGCTAAACAAAAAGGTGTTGAGATCAAAGATGCTAAAGATTTAGATAGACCAAGGGCTATATCAACAAGATCAGTACTTACAATGAGGCCTCTTCCTAAAATTGATCCTAAAGACAAAGGCAAGAAATTATTTGAGGAAGAAGCTAAGTCAGAGGGAGTTGATGAAGCTGAAAGAATGTTTGATCAACTTGCTAAGGATGAAGAAATAGCCAGAAAGGTGCAAGAGGATTGGGGATCAGAAGAGGAAATGAAAAAGTTAGCCGAGGAAGAAGCTACAAAGGCTGCTCTTATACAAGATTTTGATGATATTCAGGCTAGAATTGAAGCTGATAGACTTCTAGCTACAAGGCTTCAGGAGGAAGAGAGAGAAACATTTATAGTTAAAGAGAGAGCTAAATTTCTTTATGATACTATTGCTGCTCAAAGGAGGTTTCTTGCTCAACAAAGAGCTGCTACAATCAGAAGCAGACCACCAATAAGAACTCAGCTAAGAAACCAAATGATGACCTATCTGAAGCATGTAGGTGGAAAGAAGCATGCTGATTTGAAGAACAAGAACTTTAAAGAAATACAAGTTATGTATAAAAAGGTTAAAAGGTATGATAAAGACTTTATTGCTATTGGTTCTGCTGAGGATGAGAGACAGATTAAGGAGATGAATGAGAATCTAAAGACCCTAAAAATAAGAGATTAAAGAAGAGGGTTGTCAATGAAACTCCAAGGGAAGAAGACACAATAAAGGTTCTTGCTGAACAAGAAGTGACAGAGTAAGGTACAAAGAAAAGAAAGAGTGGTCTTGTGAAGATGATTGCTCGGAAAAGGCCAAGACCACATCCAGATGATGATAGTGATGATGAACACAGAAAATGTCTAAAGATTGTTACATTTGATAGTACCATAGATAGTGAGATTATGGAGACAAAATCTTTTGTTTTTAAGTTGCACAAGGTTTCATCACCAGATGGGGATTACCTTGTTGTCTATAGAGTTAATGGGCACTTCAGGGCATTCAATTATCTAATGGAGGTACTACATATTTTTGATAGGCAGGATTTGTTTCAGTTATATGATTTGGTGATGAAGCAGTACTCAGAAATCATACCAGAAGGTATTGAGTTGATTCTTTAGGGAGACTTGAAGATTATGATGGAATCCTCAACAGAAGAAAATGATCAAGGTGATTTCTAGAACAATCAACAAGATTGGGAGATTTTTAGATGGAGATTGTATGAAGCTTGTGGAGTTTGCATACTAGAGCTTAAGGATGGGACAATCATCTACATTCTAGTTGAAAGAAGGTACCTTCTCTCCAAGGAATTGGTACAAAGAATGCTTGATTTGGGATTGGAGGTTGAAGAGGAAAGTACTACTGCACTACATTTGGTAAGATTCATTAAGCAACAGCTTAATGAAGAGTAATGCTGTGAATGGAAGTGAGAAGGGTTTGGGTGTTGGCTAACCACTACACAACAAATGGTTTTCAATTTACCATGTCTAACATACATCAAGAATTGACTAATCCAGAAGCAAACGGCTTCTAGTAAAGACTTCTTAAATTCGTTTATGGTTGACAATTTACCAAAAATTCTATGGTTCTCAACTCACCTTGCTTCACAGTTAAGAGTTGGCTAGTCCAGGATCAAACAGTTCCTGGTAAATACTAATCAAATCTGTTGATAGCTAATAGTTTGCTAAAAACTATATGGTTATCAGTGCACCATGTTATGGCAATGAAGCATTGACTAGTCCAAAAGCAAACGACTTTTGGTAAAGATAAATCAAATCCGTTGATAGTTGATAGTTTACTCAAAACTATAAGGTTAGCAATTCACCTTGTTGTTTACAATGAAGAATTAGCTATCTCAGAGCAAATGGCTACTGGTAAAGGAATATCAAATCCGTTAATGGCTGGTAGTTTGCCAAAAACTACAAAGCCAACTTAGTTGGATATTGCTGTGTTGCTGAAAGATATGTTGCTAATAAGAATGGATAACTGAAGATGTTAAAATTATCAAAGATCATATCAAGATTTGACAGAGTGTTTGGATACATCCTCCTGGTCTACAAGATGTTTAAACTAAAGAAACATGAAGTTAAACAAGTTCAACAATCATGTTTAGGAGAGGATTGTTGGGAATTATGCATTCCTGACTTAGTACCGTTAGTTATATTAGTTAGTACCGCTAGTTGTAATTTGTACTGACTGTACAAAATGTTAGTATTGATCAGATAGTTAGTACCGGTAGTATAAAATAGTTAGTACCATTTATGAGATATGCATGAGATATCTTAGGAAAGGATATGCATTATCTTTATACGCATTTTGTAAAGCCCATTAGGGTTTCCTTAGTCTATAAAAGGAACCCTAGGCATAGTTAGTAGATATAGTTCTATACAGATCAATAGAGATTGATTAACAATTATAGTCTTTGTAATCTGTTACCTAGGCAGATTCATGTGATAATATAAAGTTCTTTTGTGATTCTTAATATTGTTCTTCTAAGCATTATTGATTAGTTTCCGCATAATCAATAGTGTTCAACTCAGTGTTTCATTATTATTGCTTTAGAATTATCTAAGGGAACAAACCCTTTACAAGCTAAAGGTTAAGATCTATTTAGTAAATAATTATGACTGAATTTAGGATTTGACAATTATTGATGGAATTCGTTCCTTTTAAATAGCATGTAAACATTCATTAAGTAATTCATATGAATTTGCTTATTTTGTTTAGATGCACTTGTCTAATATTACATTGAGTTGTTATGTTTAGATAGCACGAGTAATTAATATAATAAAATATATAAATTCATTGGGGATCAACTAAGTTATGGCTAGCTGGATAGGGCTTAAGCTTAGATTTTAAACATTATACATAACTCGACCTAAATGACTTTTCATGATGGGAGCTCGACCTCGGCTTTAAGATATTATGTATAACTTGGCCTCGATGACCTCTAACGACGACAGGCGACAAAAACCTAATCGCTCAAAAACTATATTGTTCTCGAGTATGGCTTGTATAACTCGATCTGATGCAAGGCATGTTCGAGCTCCAGCTCCTTTGGCTTAGTTGTCGGTTCTTCAGTCAACACATGAAGTCAAGTATTTAATTATTTCAAAGAGATTGAAGGGGGGAAACGACAACTTATAATTGTCGATCTATCTTTTTTAATATTATTATTTAATTTCTTTTTGTTAAAGATATCTTTAGATTTTAAGAATCGATTTGTTTCTTTATTTGAAAGTCAAAGATTGTATTTGACTTTGACTTTCTCTTCAAGACACTTTTACCCTATAAATGTAATAGGTTTAGGTTTTGAAAAATTATGATGAGTTTATAAAAAAATAAGAGTGTTTCTCTTGAAGTCTCGGTTGGGCACCCTGTGAGGGTTTATCGAATTCATTGTTCTTTGTTTCTTGTGTGGTTTCTTGCATTCACAATGGCATATCACCATCATGATCTTTGTCTTTAAGTATATTTTATTAACTTGGTGTATTTACATATATGCTCGTAAGGTATATGTAATATATAAATGAGATCAATAAGTCCAATAACAAGTCCACACGAACTTAGGTTATGCTTGAGTTCGAGTTTCACTAGACAATATCGACTTGCTTCTCTCTCAAGTTCTAACATAAGAATGGCATATTTAGTTGATTTCTTCAAATTATTATACATAAGAATGACTCATTTTGTCAAATTTTTACGACGATAAATGATTTAAGTTATCTTGTTTAATGAAATAACAATTACATAAAATAATCAAAAGAGTAGTCATGCTTATTTTTCTCAAAATCCAATCGCTTAGATTCTAAAAACTACAAAGCAACTTTTTGTAAACAAAACAAATAACTAAATGTCACAAAACATAATTCAATCAGTGTCATTTCCTAAGGAAGCATCATCACTATCATCTGAGTCAACATCATCAAGTGAATGTGTGTTGACTTCATCATCTTGGAAATCCATATTGTCACCCGGAAGATCAATAAATGATATTGGTTTGGCTTTAGACAGAGCCCACCAATCAACTTTATCCCGTCGTAGGCTTGGATATGACGTATAATAGACTTGTGATGATTGACTAGCCAAAATAAAAGGTTCATATCGGTTAAATCTTCTTTTATGGTTAACATTAACTAGATTATACCCTTTATGAACCTTCATCCCAACATTTGGTGTTGGATCAAACCAATCACATCTAAACAATACAACTCTTTTAATCGGGAGAGCTGGGTACTCTAACTGCACAATCTCTACTAAATTGCAGTAATAATCATTTGACTCGTCACTATAATTAGAACCCTTTAGGCAAACTCCACTATTGTATGTTGATCTGCCCGAACCATGTTCACTAGTGTGGAACTTGTACCCATTAACAAAATATACCGGATAAGTCACCACACTTCTCAAAGGCCCTGAAGCAACATCTTTGATTATTTGACTATCAATATTACCTAAATTATGTACCTATAATTAATACTGAAATTAAAGTTAATCTCGATTTATATATAACTATAAGTGGTATCCATATGAGTTGAATAACTAAAACACTTACATAGTCATTAAACCAATTTGCAAATTTACGCTCTAACCTAGTGTCAACTTACGCATCTGTTAAATTTGGCTCAATTGTCTTTATCTCTTCAACAAATATCCTTGAGAGTAAATTGTAAATTAATAACAAACTCGCTCAAAATTACGTTTAAAGAAAAAGATGTATGCATGCTACTTACTTGACATATTGGTCAATCTCAGCACAATTTAATCAAACATAAGTTCTCGCAGCATCATACTCTTGATCACCTAAACGTCTTTTTTGCTTGCCCAGATAATCGATCGGAACTCATGAATACAGATATAGTGCCTTCATAAAGCTCCTCATCACCCCCATCATTATTTCAAGGCACTCTATTCATCTTTGTTTTAACATGAGGTTCAAAGTAATGTGAACAAAACATTGATGTTTCCTCAATTAAGTATGCATTGGCAATTGAACTTTCAACCTTAGCTTTATTAGTTACTTTCTTTGATAGTTTTCCCAAGAACCTACAATGTTGGAAAATAGCTTTTGTTAATATTTTACTTAACATGAAATATATACTAAATTAAAACAAACAATTGTTTCACTTGCAATGTTTAAAATAAGAAGGACCATTGTTCACTCACGATGTCTTATGACAATAAAATCTATATAATATATATAAGAAATAAGGGGGGGGGGGGGGGTATATATGATATATATATATATATATATATATATAAAAAGATATATATATATATATAGATAATAATATGATATAATATATATATACATACATATATACAACATCCATATATGTAAATAGGGAAATATACGTAGGGCAATCATAAACGCAGAGAAGAATAGACGCAAGACAAACGTAAGCTCATAGCAAAATAGAGCTTAAGGGCAAAAATAAGCGCAAAGAAACATAACGCAGGGAACGATGAACACAGGGCAGAGATAAACCCATATCATAGCATGCTTAAGGAGAAATGCTTCTCAGGTATATGCCATAGCAAAAACACGTATAAGGCACACATAAAAGCACGTAAGGATCACATACTGGTTATAGACCAGACCTAGATATTCTACCTTGTTCTCTATAACCTTGGCTCTGATTACCAATCTGTCACACCCCAAACGGGGCCTGGACGGAATACGTGTTCGGGGGCGTGTCGTCATAATATACATCACACAATATAACACCCCGTGTTTTAGGACAATGTACGACGTTGATAAAGTCGCTATTTATTCTTTTGTATTGTACGCGTTTGTTTTTAATGGAAATCGTTAAGTTAAATCGCGTAAGCAAGAAATAATCAGTTAACGTAAACGGGCATCAAGCAAATTATTGTTTACGTCAAACAAGGGTTAAGTAATTATTTTGAGGATAATTATTAACATTACACAAGTTATTTTATCGGATACGTGAAAGTGTTTACGTTTCGCGATACATAACAATTAGGTTTTCCGGAAACCCTGAAAATTAACGTACGCTTCAACAAATACCTACGTTTATATACAATGATCGAAGTTTATAAAACTTTATGCATATGAGCATACATATACATGTCCTATATAAATGTATATGTACAAATTAACAAAGACATTACAAGTATACCTTTTAAATAAAAAAACTACACTTTACCTTTTTATTATACAAAGTTTACTTACACTTTCATTTTAATTACAACAATTACAAGTAAACTATAAAAGAAATTAAGCTAGGAACACATCCCTTGTTTCCATGGGATGATTCCTAGTTAGGGGAACCATAAGACATAGAAACATACCATACCTCATTAAACCACACCATACCTCATTAAACCAAGCCATCACTTGTCTCTTTGACTTAGACCATGCCCAAGACCATCCCTAGGACCTTACAATGTTTCCTTGACTAAGTCTTGCCATATATATACATGTATATCTAGTAAAAGAAGTCATACAAGCAAAATACTTAACCAAAAACCAACATTTGTTCTCCCTTTTCTCTCTACTAGCTCACGGCAAGGAACAAAGACCAAACCAAATCCATAGCATTTTTTCTACAACCTATACACTCCTATATACATCTATTCTAAGATATTCTAAGGTGTTTCCAACCATTGAATCACCATTTGCAAGTATTAAGCAAGAAATCAAGATTTGGGTTTTTATTTGGAAACAAGGGTTTTCTTAAGTGCAAGCTTGGGTTTTAAGGCTAAACACGGGTTTAGCATTCATTTCTCATCTCATACATCATCCCTAAGGTCTTCTAAATTCCTTTATACTTTTTATTATCATTATTTTATGTGTGATATGTTATATATGGCTAAATCACCACTAAGGACTTTTAAATATGTAAAAAGAGTTAACACTTATGTTTATGAATTTACACACTTTTTCTTATGTCATATGGTCATATATATCATGGAAAAATAGATGTACAAGTATGTTAACGTGTCGTTTAAGTATAAACATGTTTAGGTATAAATTAGGGTTTTAAAGTTTACTTAAAAAGGTTGTGATTAAAAGTATGCATAAATGTATAAAAGGGTGTTTTGTTTCGAACTTCATACAGTAGGTTAGTCATTTTATAAAAATAATACGCCTTATGACGATTCCAAAATGATAAGAAACTCGAAAAACCGATTTATAACGAAAAAGATACGTTAATTACGATTTTACGACGAGAAATACTTTTATAAAACTATTTTTATAAAAAGCACTATTCATTACAGCAACTCATATTTTTAAAACATCAAAAATATGATATAACTTTTAATTACGAGATCGTACTCGAAAGAATCGCTAAAAACGGAACTATAACGAATAAACTACGACATTTTCGATAATTAAAGTTTATAAAAGTAATTTTATAAACTATGAACAGTAAAAGTACTATTCATCAGCGGACCCAACTTTATAAAATATAATACATCTTTTAATAACAAAGACGTACTCGAAGGAATCACTAAAATCGGGATTAAAACGAATAAGTTATTACGATTACAAGTTTACGGGTTTTACGACAACAAAAACGATTTAAATAAAAGTCATATCTGGTGTGAACAGTAAAAGTTACTGTTCACCAGAGGGTCAAAATACGGAAAATGTCAATTTATGATAACCCGTCTTAATACGAAAAGATGGACATAAGAAACGCAAGAATCGGGTTTAAAACGCGAAAGTTACGCCAGTTTTGCTAAAACGATAATTATAAACGTTTTTACTTATTAAACATAATTTTATCAAAACCATTAGTTGGTGATTGAGCTATATAGAATATTATGTGGTTATCAAAGTACTATATTACTAGGGAGTTTCATAATGAGGCCTCTTCGGATGGCGTTTCGACGAGTTGTTGGATTTACGATTTAAAGTGTCCTAACTCCTCGAACGTCATGTCATGACCTCTTTAATTATGATAGCCCGAACGATAGTACGAGGTAACAACTATAAGATTATATTCAAGTACATGGTACTTATACGACCTATGATAATTTAGGTTGCATTCGATCTTTTACGTGACGCATTATCTGCGATATTTGGATTATCAGAACTCAAGGTGAGTTCATAGCCCCACATTTTTACGATTTCAATGATTTATAAAACTTTTTACAAGTTTTACTGATTTTATATCTTTTGGGGTGGAAAACATGCTTTGTTTTTTACAAAATTGGATGCAAGTATTGATTACATGTTTGCCTATGTAGCGTTAACCCAATTAGGCCATCATCACATGAACTGTTAATTGCATATATGAGACACAGAAGTGACAGTGGGGGGGGGAATTACATTATGTGAGCGCGAAAATTTTTTTTTTTTGTTATTAATTAGATCTATTCGGGAAACGAACTCCCCGTTCGGGTGACGTGCTATCACCGAGCGGGAGAACGAATGTATATAGCCATGTCGAATTTTAGGGATGTTTTTCGGGTAAATAAATCATTGCGGGATGATAGTAGCAATATTTATGCGAAACAAGACTGTCGAGCTTTCAGTGTCATGAGATTTAGTGGTAAATGTAATCTAGAAGTTTTAGATTCTGCATTAGTGTTGCATTATCACGGAAAAAATCTTGACGTCTACAATTATGATTTATCAAACCTCATAACTTCATCCAACATTATTGTTGTCGTTTTTAAGCTATGTTTTAAGGGTGTTCAATAGGGCATGGATGCCAGGGATGCATTGGTGTTACATTGTGGATTGCACGCTTAAAGATTTAGGTGCTTATATTTTGGAAATGTATTGAAAACTTTTGTAATATCAACAGAGTGAAATGTAAAAGATCTTTGCTTTTGTATCATGTCTTCATATTTAAATCCAGTATCATTTTTTTTATACGACTTTTTGTTGTCGTTCTTATATAATCTTGTGATATTGATCTTGTAAAGTAACTAGCCCCCAGACACTTATTCCGCTGCGACCCAATTTGGGGGTGTTACAGATTGGTATCAGAGCCAAGGTTATAGAGAACCAGGTCAAATGTTTTCCTGGGGACTATAACTCCATTTTCATCATCTCGAATTCATTCAACCGGGGTTGAGTACACGGGACATACATATGTGCATACATTCATGCACACACTATTTGTTGCATTAGTGGGAACTTTAGATGCATCATTATTGATATACTTGGTTATAATGTATTCGTATATTACAAATAAGAGCTTATATTTCTGCTGGTCACAGTAGTCATGTCAGCTGATTCTGCCGTTACCTATACTTCTGTTCACTCTGAGGCACGATCTTGGAGTATTCCATCTGAGGATCCTTACGAGGAGGCTGCCCGACAGTTGTTGGAGCAGGCACCACATTCTCCAGAGTATGTACCTGATCCCATGGAGCTGGAGGATCATGTACCAGTATACATTCCGGAGCCTGAGCATCCTGAGGACTTAGTGCCAGCTGAGGATGAGGCACCTACACCTCTACTACCACCATTCTTTTTATCTCCACGTATTCGACCTCTTAGTCCTAGAGCACTCGAGGTTGAGATGAGAGATGTAGCATCAGCCTACTATCATTCACTACACCCATCAGGGACCCCACCATTGTTACCTATCCCTCTACCTGCACCATCTACTAGCCGCAGAGCTGATATTCCCGAGGCTGACACGCCGCCTCGGAAGAGACTACTACTTACTACTCCCAGACCTGGGTGTGAGATTGGAGAGAGTTCTGCTGCTGCTGCTGCGAGACAGCCAGGACCCACTATAGAGACCAGACTCCTAGATACTGAGAGGAGGATTATGACCGCCTTAGAGTTGGTCAACAGGAGGGTCACTTACCAGGTAGATGTTTGCACTAGGGAGAGTTCAGAGTTTTGCACACGACATCACGATGCCCAGAAGGATCGTGCAGCTGTGAGAGCTGAGATTGAGGTATTGAGGAGAGAGAGACTTGCTTACGAGCAAGAGAGTATTCAGACCCGTCAGGACTTGGCTAGGTCTGAAGCTCACTGCAGGGCATTAGAGGCACGAGTTACAGTATTAGAGACTGATGCGCGTCGCCACGAGTGGCAGCGTCAGGCTGCAGATGATCTTGCTGTTCAGTATATCATGCGTACCCAGGCCCTGGAGGCTAGAGCACGCGTTGACACATTGGAGGACACTGGTAGCAGTTCCTAGACTTTGGTTATGATTGTATCTATGCAGTCTGTTAAGTTTTATGGGTTACTCCCAGCTAGCAGGCGGTATAGATCTTTTGTTTTGGTTAGCTATCTTGTATAGATCTTTTGTTTCCGATTAGCTATCCTGTATAGCCTACTAAGTATTACGGGTAACTCCCGGCTAGTAGGGCTCTATGTTGATTTTCATTTTGTAACCTAGCGATAGGGAATCATTATGTACCAAACAGATCATGTATGTTTCCAGATTATATATGGAATGGATGTATTATGTTATGTCGATCTTGTGTTGGTTGTATATTTCACTATGTGATGTGATCTTATTTTATTTATGATGCATATGTTATGTCACGTTATGATTGTATTAAAATCTAACGGGTATTGTATTTTCTTGTGATTGAAGAAAATGGCACCAAAACGAACCACAAGATCAACACCAGTCACACTAGCCCCAACAGTAACCACCACAACTGTTACTGAGGCACAACTTCAGGCCTTAATTGACCAAGGAGTTGCTGCTGCAATGGCTGAAGCAGAAGCAAGCAGGGTTAGGAATGGCTATAACAGCAATGGTTCAGGACCAAGGCCAGCACAAACTGCTCGCGAATGCTCTTACTCTGAATTCTTGAAATGCAAACCTTTGGACTTCAAAGGCACTGAGGGAGTTGTCGGACTCACTCGATGGTTTGAGAAAATGGAGTCTGTGTTTAGCATTAGCAATTGCACAGCATCTTGTCAAGTCAAATTTGCGACTTGCACTCTACAAGACGATGCTCTTACATGGTGGAATGCCCATGTTAAGACCACTACTCCTGAAGCAGCTCATGCCATGCCATGGGCAACACTGAAGAAAATGATGACTGATAAATACTGCCCGAGGGGTGAGATCAAGAAGATTGAGACTGAGATGTGGAATCTTAAGGTCAAGGGCACCGATGTGGTGGCCTATAGTCGACGATTTCAGCAACTAGCTTTGATGTGTTCCAGGATGTTCCCAGAAGAGATAGACAAGATTGAAAAGTATATCGGTGGCTTGCCCGATATGATACATGGCAGTGTAAAGGCATCAAAGCCGAAAACTATGCAAGAGGCTATCGAGTTTACAACTGAGTTGATGGATGAGAAGACCCATGCCTATGCTGAACGTCAGGCAGAAAGGAAAAGAAAGTATGATGATCTTTCCAAGAACAATCAAAACCAACAGAATAAGAGGCAGAACACAGGCCAGGCCTACACTGCAGGCAATAGTGACAGGAAATCATACGCCGGGTCTAAACCTCTGTGTTCCAAGTGTAATTACAATCATGAAGGTCCTTGTCCACCTAGGTGCAATAACTGCAAGAGGGTTGGCCATCTGACCAGAGACTGTAGAAGCCGGCCTGCAAATGCCAACAACAACAATAACAACAACAACAACAACCGCAACAACAACAACCGTAACAACAACAACAACAACCGTAACAACAACAACAATAATCAGCAGGGCAATGGTTGCTTTGAGTGCGGAGCTCAAGGCCACTTTAAAAGAAACTGCCCAAGACTAAGAAACAATGACCGTGGTAATCAAGCTGGAAATGACAGGGCTCCAGCGAAGGTGTATGTGGTTTTAGAAATGCGGAGGCCAAACCCAACAACGCGTTGTGGGTAAAGTTCCTCTAAATAACCGCTATGCTTTATATCTTATTAGATACGGGTGCCGATCGAAGTTTTTGTCTACTACATTTAGCTCCCAAATGACATCACGCATCTAACCCAAGATCATTATTATGATGACAAACTAGCTGACGGGAGGAAAATTGGGTTAAACCTATACTTTAAGGGTTGCACCATTAAACTTCCTAAACCAACCATTCCACATAACTTAATGCATGTAAGAACTAGGTAGTTTTGATGCTAATAATCGGCAGTGATTGGTTGCAAGTACCAAGTCGGTCATTGTGTTGTGCTGAGAAGATGTCGCAATCCCCTAGAGAAATAAAAACCTAATCATAAACGTTTGACGGAATTACTCGGAAGTGTGGTCACGATTAAACATCATTTCGTGCACTAAAGCGCAGAAGTACATGGAAAAAGGATTTCCTATCTTTTTGGCACATATCACTGCAAAAGAGGTTGAAGACAAGTCGGAGAAGAAGCGACTGTGAGGACGTACCGATAGTTAAAAATTTTCCTGAAGTATTTCCTAGACCTTGCCGGGTCCTTCCTCCGACTCGACAAGTGGAGTTTCAAATTGATTTTGTACCTGGAGCTGCACCTGTAGCACGGGCCCTTTATCGATTGGCGCCTTCCGAGTTGAAAGAGTTATCTGAGCAACTGAAGAACTGTCGCGATAAAGGCTTTATAAGACCCAGTTCCTCACCTTGGGGAGCTCCGGTCTTGTTTGTCAAGAAGAAAGACGGATCATTCCGGATGTGCATTGATTACCGGGAATTGAATAAACTAACGGTGAAGAACCGTTATCCGCTCCCAAGAATTGATGATTTGTTTGATCAACTCCAAGGGTCGAGTGTCTATTCGAAAATCGACCTAAGGTCAGGTTATCACCAATTGAGGGTTCGAGAAGAAGACATTCCGAAGACTCCTCAGAACTCGATTTATGGACGATTATGATTTTCCAAGTTATGCCGTTTGGTTTAGACAACCGCACCTGCTGTATTTATGCCTCAAATGAACCGAGTTTGCCAACCTTATCTGGACAAATTCTATGTCGTTTATTAACGTATTTTGATCTATTCCAAGAGCAAGCAAGAGCACGAAGAGCATCTGAAGATAATATTGGAGCTGTTGAAGAAAGAGGAGTTGTATGCAAAGTTTTCCAAATGTGAATTTTGGATTCCCAAAGTGCAGTTCCTCGGTCACGTGATCGATAGTGAAGGAATTCATGTGGATCCAGCCAAGATTGAATCCATTAAGGATTGGACATCTCCTAAGTCACCAACGGAGATTCGTCAATTTTTAGGTCTTGCTGGGTACTATCGAAGATTCATTGAAGGGTTTTCAAAGATCGCCAAACCAATGACTAAGCTTACTCAAAAGAAGGTCAAGTTTGAGTGGGGCGATAAACAAGAAGCAGCTTTTCAACTGTTGAAGCAAAAGTTGTGCAGTGCACCAATCCTTGCATTACCTGAAGGAAGCGAAGATTTCATCGCATACTGCGATGCTTCAAAGAAGGGTTTGGGCGCTGTATTGATGCAGAGAGAAAAAGTGATTTCTTATGCATCACGCCAGTTAAAAATTCATGAGAAGAACTATACGACTCATGATTTAGAACTTGGTGCAGTGGTGTTCGCTCTCAAGATCTGGAGACATTATTTATATGGAACTAAGTGTACGGTGTTCACCGATCACAAGAGTTTGCAACACATTTTAGATCAAAAAGAGTTGAACATGAGGCAACGCCGATGGTTAGATTGCAAAGTGATTACGATTTGCGATAGACTTATCAACCGGGAAAGCAAATGTCGTTGTTGATGCTTTGAGCAGGAAAGAACGAGAACCACCGTTAAGATTCGAGCTTAGTCATGAAATTAGCTTGGATCTTCCAAACAGATCTTAAAATGCTCAAACTGAAGCGCGAAAACAGAAACATTATAAGTGAAGACGTTAGGGAAAGTATGATTGAAAATGCTAAATTTCCAGAAGCGATTAGAGAACAAAAGTTGGAACCACGTGCGGATGGAACCCTATGCCTCAATGGCAGAAGTTGGTTACCTTGTTATGGCGATTTGCGGACTGTGATCATGCACGAGTCCCACAAATCAAAATACTCTATTCATCCGGGTTCTGACAAAATGTACCAAGACATGAAGAAACTATATTGGTGGCCCAACATGAAAGCCGACATAGCCACTTATGTTAGCAAGTGTTTGACCTGTGCTAAGGTCAAGGCCGAACATCAAAGGCCATCAGGATTGTTGGTACAACCTAAGATCCCTGAATGGAAGTGGGACAACATCACCATGGATTTTGTTACCAAGCTTCCTAAGACATCCCAAGGCTATGACACAATTTGGGTGATCGTTGACCGGCTCACTAAGTCTGCGATCTTCACACCGATGAGAGAGACCGATCCTTTGGATAAACTAGCAAGATTGTACCTAAAGGAGGTGGTCACGAGACATGGAATACCTGTCTCAATCATTTGTGATCGTGACCCGAGATTCGCATCAAATTTCTGGAGGTCACTTCAGAACGCTTTGGGTACTAATTTGGATATGAGTACTGCGTACCATCCACAAACAGACGGGCAAAGCGAGAGGACCATTCAAACTCTCGAGGATATGCTGCGTGCTTGTGCAATCGACTTTGGAAAGGGTTGGGTTAACCATTTGCCATTAGTCGAGTTCTCATATAACAATAGCTATCACGCTAGCATCAAGGCCGCACCATTCGAAGCACTTTATGGTCGAAAGTGTCGTTCACCTGTTTGTTGGACCGAAGTTGGAGAAGCTCAAATCCTTGGTCCAGAACTGATTCAAGAAACAACCGAGAAGATCGTACAGATCAAGCAGAGAATGCAAGCTGCTCGCGATCGACAAAAGAGTTACGCGGATCTGAAGCGTAAGCCAATGGAATTCCAAGTCGGGGATAAAGTCATGCTTAAAGTATCACCTTGGAAAGGGGTTGTACGTTTTGGCAAACGGGGGAAGTTAAACCCTAGGTATGTTGGACCTTTTAAGGTGATAGAAAGGGTTGGAGAAGTTGCTTACAAGCTTGAACTTCCAGAAGAGTTGAGCAGAGTTCATAATACGTTTCATGTATCTAATCTGAAAAAGTGTCATGCCGACGAACCATTAGCCGTTCCGTTGGATGGACTTAATTTGTCCAAATCAAGCAAAGGATGCAAGCCGCTCATGATCGACAGAAGAGTTACGCCGATCTGAAGCGTAAACCGATGGAATTTCAAGTTGGGGATAAAGTTATGCTTAAAGTTTTGCCTTAGAAAGGGGTCGTACGTTTTGGCAAACGGGGGAAGTTAAACCCTAGGTATGTTGGACCTTTCAAGGTGTTAGGAAAGGTTGGAGAGGTTGCTTACAAGCTTGAGCTTCCAGAAGAGTTAAGCAGGGTTCACAATACATTTCATGTATCCAATTTGAAGAAGTGTTATGCCAACGAACCGTTAGCCGTTCCGTTGGATAGACTTATTTTGATGACAAGCTTTGGTTTGTCGAGGAACCCATCAAGATCGTGGACCATGAAGTTAAATGGTTGAAGCGAAGCCGCATTCCATTAATCAAGGTTCAATGGAACTCCAAGAGAGGTCCTGAGTTCACGTGGGAACATGAAGACCAATTCAAGAAGAAATACCCACACCTCTTCACCAAGACCGCACCGTCGTCAAGTGCTGCATCGTAAGCCTTGAGGACAAGGCTCGTTTAACGAGGGAAGTCTATAACACCCCGTGTTTTCAAGTCATTGACGACGTCGATAAATCCACAATGTACTTTTTTTGTATTGTACGCGTTTGCTTTAAATCGTAAACGTTAAGTTAAATCGCGTAAGCTAAAAATTAGCGTGCAATGTAAACGGGCATCAAACAATTAAGTGTTTACATCAATCAAGTATTAAATAATTATTTTGAGAATAATTATGGTCTTTGTTCATTTTATTTTTATCGGATACGTAAAGTGTATACGTTTCGCGATAAATTGCGTTTAGGCATACCCGGAACCACGTTAATTAATCTACGCTTCAACAAATACCCACGATTGTACCCAACACTCAAAGTTTTATTAAATTTACCCAAGTTAATATTACTTTACACTTTGTACATTAGGAAATAAATCAAGACACAAATGCTTGCAAGTAAACATCTTTTACATAAAAGCTACAACTAGTAACTTGCATATATTTCACTAGATAATGTGTTAACTATCAAAAAGGTTTCTAGAACCCTTTTCCCCCTCCCCATCCCATGGCAACAACAACCTTGGAGACAAAGGGCACACAATTTTTACACAACTTGGACTTGTACAACACCTTTTCATTTAAACCTAGCCATTACATGTTCCAATTTGACCATAGTCTTCCTTAAGACCATGAACTATGTTCTTGACCACTATTGCATTCTTTTTGACCATCCTATCTCTTATATGTGCAAGTATTCAAGAGAGATAACACATAGATAGCAAACACTTAACCAAAAATCAAACAAACACTCTCTTTTGGCTCTCCTATAAGCCACGGCTCAAACACCCCTTTTATAATAATCCATACCAAATTTTCTACAACCTATACAAGCCTTTACACATCATTCCTAAGATATACTAAGGTGTTTGCAAGCCTTGGTTAGCCATTTACAAGTATTTATCAAGAAAAGGAAAGCTAGGGTTTCATTTGGAAAACATTGTGCAAGCTTTGAAATTTTAAGGCTAGCAAGGGTTAGCACATGATTAACCATCATCATCATACATCATAAGGTCTACTAGAACCCTTCATGTTCTTACAATATTTATTTTTATGCATATGTTAAGTTCTATTTTAGCTTAAATCACCATTTAGGATTTTATTATGAAAATGAAGTTTTTACTTTAGATGATCATTTGGATTACTTTTATATATGTTGTGATGTTACTTATATCATGTTAAAAGGGATGAGAAACTAATGTACCATGATGTTTTGGTGTAAAAATGATCATGTGTTAATTAGGGTTTATAAAAGTTCTTAATATGTTTCTAGTAAAAGAAATACAAATGGCATGATAAGATTAATTATGGACTTATATTAATGTAATATGATCATTAAAATAAAGTTATAACAAGATGGGAAGACTTGTACACTTGTGATTATTATGTAAAAATAGTCATACATAAAACTAGTAACTTATAGTTAAAAAATGCAAGCTAGGTTTTATAAGTAATATGTTAAACTTGGTAAAGTGGACAAAAAGGGACTTCGATGGACCGCTATGACATAGTAATACAATGACATATGACCTATATAAAGAGTAAACTTGTTGGTAAAAAGTATAAAGTGGTAAGTATAAAAACAAGGTGGAAAATGAACTTATCAAACTCATGCAAACCTTCTGTCCAAAAAGGTATAAAAGTATACTTATTTTATACTTTTATAAGATAATACATTTCACAACGATTCTGGAAAGGTAAGAACCTTGTCAAACGGATTAATAACGAAAAAGTTACGTTAAAAACGAGTTATACGTTAATTAAACGGAGTTTATAAAATAACTTTTATAAAACTTATATCAAACAGACAAGTTGGATACTTTTATCAAATAACACATTTTTAGGGGATTCAAAAATGATAGAATCATGATTTTTTTTTCAATTTAAACTAATAAGTTATGAATTCGCGGGTTTTCGATAATCAAAAGTTTTATAAAAATGATTTTATAAACTATGAACAGTAAAAACACTATTCATGACAGAAAGTTATATTTTTGTAAACCTTATAAATTGATTTATTTTCAATAACGAGAACGTCCTCGAAAGAAAACTAAAACGGAGCTATAACGAATAAAATACAGACGTTACGGGTTTTTAACCGCGACAAACAAAAACAACTTAAGGAAACTCATATCTGTGTGAACAGTAAAATTACTGTTCAAAAGAGGACCAAAATATAAAATGTCAGAATATTGATAACTTGTCTTAATACGAAAAGGATGGGCATAAGAAAGCAAGAAAACGGACTAGAAACGTGAAAGTTAATGGAAGTATTTGACCAAAGTATGTTAATAAACGTTTTAATTTTTATAAACAGTTTTTCTACTCACACATTAGATGGTGATTAGCTATATAGACTTATGCATGGTAGGAGTACTCAAATTGATTAGATATTTAATACGACCTTAATTTAAATAGGTGCATCTGACGATTGCGTGCGCATTATTTGAGATATTCTAGTTATCGCATCACTAGAAGGTGAGTTCATAGCCCCACTTTATCACATGTTTTTGTTTATAAAGTTTTTGGGGTGAAAAACATGCAATGCTTACAATAGGGGACACAAGTGGTTAATTTTCATTTATATTCGTGTTGCCTAATACGATAACCCTATCAGAGCCATGTATCATGACTGTCAATTGCGGGATTATGAGCGCGATATGTATAAATAGGATCTATTGGGGTTAGACAACCCCGTTCGGGTGAATTAGGCTATCACTGAAAAACGAACGTATACCAGTCGAATATAGGATGTTGCGGTTAGAACATCATACACGGGCAATGTAGGCCATTAATTGTATTCATACAACGTCAAGCTTCAGTGTCATGATCTTTAGAGCAACGTAAATTACATTTATAGAGGTCTGCATCTGTTGGATTTCATACACTTGGAAATTTTTGTGGTCGTGACAACATATGATTTAATTCAAAAACCTATGAATTCAAACCAAATTATGATATGACGTTTTTAAAGCAATGTTTTTCAGGGGATCAGTAAGCACGAGGAGGCAAGAGATACATTTGGTGGTTTGATTGGATATACATATGTAAAAAATTAAAGATTTTGTCGCAATACATTTTGTATAACTGTATGGGCTAGAAATCTTTGTACTTTGAACAAGTGGACAAGTGAAGCTTCGGCTTATGTAACAAATACTTTGTTAAATCCAATGTATCAGTTTTAAACGACTTTTTGGTCGTTCTATATACATCTTGTGTTATTGATCTAAGAAGTAACACGCCCCGAATCCCATATTCCGTTTGCACCCAATTTGGTGGTTTTTACAGATTGGTATCAAGAGCCAAGGTTATAGAGAACCAGGTCCTATAAATGTTTTTGCTGGACTATAACCGTTTTCAAAAGTTGTTTTATAACAAAGGGGTTTACACGGGACATACATATGTGCATACATTCATGATACACTACTTGTTGCATTAGTTGGTTGGACTAGATGCATTCATAATTGATATACATGTTGTTTTGATGAGAAAGATGTATATTGCTATAAGAGCTTATATAATAGAACTATATAAGCCATTTCTGCTGGTCCACAGTAGTTATGTCAGCTGATTCCGCAGTTACCTATACTTTTGTTCACTCTAAGGCACGATCATAGAGTATCCCATCTGAGGATCCTTACGAGGAGGCTGCCAGACAACTACTGGAGCAGGCACCACGTTCTCCAGAGCATGTACCTGATCCTATTCGAGCGGAGGATCATGTACACAGTGTATATATCCGGAGCCTGAGCATCTGAGGACTAGTGCACGAATGAACACCTACACCTATACTACCACCATCCCTTTTATCTCCTGTATGGTGACGAGCGCTAGTCCAGAGCCACTTCGCGGCTAGATGAGAGATGTAGATCAATCCCTCTCAACATCACTACACCCATCAGGGACACCATCATTGTTACCTATACCTCCACCTGCACCATCCGCTAGCCGCAGAGCTGATATTCCCGAGGCTGATACGCCACCTCAGAAGAGGCCACTACTTACTACTCCTAGACCTAGTCGTGAGGTTGGAGAGAGTATCTGCTGCTGCTGCGCAGACAGCCAGACCTCTATGGCCCAAGTGAGTTCGATGCAGTTATTTGTAGAACACAATTGGAGACCAGGTTTCCGAGATACTGAGAGGAGGATGATACCGCCTTAGAGATGGTCAACCATGAGGGTCAGTTACCAGGTATAATGATCGCAGTAGAAAGATTCAGAGTTTACTCACGACATCACGATCTAAAGGATCGTTGCAACTGTAGAGCTGAGATAAATGTATTGAGAAGAGAGACTTTTCTTACGAGCAAGAGAGTATGATAACCCGTCCAGGCCTTGGGCTAGTCTGAAGCTACTGCAGGCATTAGAGGCACGAGTTACAGTGTTAAGACTGAGGTGCATCGCCACGAGTGGCAGCGTCATGCTGCAGATGATTTGGCTATTCACATACATGCGTAACCCATGCCTGGTGGCTGGACACGCGTTGACACATTGGGAGGACACTGGTAGCATCCTATACTTCGTTATAGATTTGGATACTATGCAGTCCTGTTAAGTTTTTATGGGTTTACTTCCCAGCTAGTAGGACGGTATAGATTTTTATTTTGGTTAGCTATCATTTATAAGATCTTTTATTCTAGATTAGCTATCCTGTATAGCCTACTAAGTATTAACGGTAAACTCCCGCTAGTGTGCTTAGGTTGGTATATATTACTCTGAACACTAATCCAAGGTTTATCATATTTGTATCTGAATCATCATGTATTTCAGTTATATATGGAATAGGAGGTATTATTTCATGTACAATAAATCGATACTTGTGGTGAAATTGATGTCCGATTTGGTTATATCATTGTTGATTACAATCTCAGATGTTACATTTCATTTGTCACTGTGTGATGTGAGCATACTCATTTATCAGGATATGTCATGTCATGGTTTATGATTTTAATGAAATCTAACGGTATTGGATATTCTTTTGACTTGAAAAAATGGCACCAAAACGAGCCACAAGGCAACACCGGTCACAACAACACCAGTCCCAACAGCAACCACCAACCACTAACAATACGTCAACTAACGCTGCCCAACTCCAAGCTATGATTGACCAAGGTGTCAGTGCCGCTTTGGCAGCACGTGATGCAAACAGAAATGGCGTTGACAGCCATACTTCGGGAACGGGTGTCAGGGGATCTAAACGCGTTGCTCGAGAGTGGGCCCACTTAAAAAGTCTACCGGGATTTCATGAAGCAAACCTCTGTATTTCAAGGGCATTGAAGGAGTGGTTGAGTTAACCCAATGGTTTGAAAGAATGGAGACTGTTTTCCCGCATAAGCAACTGCTCGTGGAAAACCCAGAATCAATTTTTCTACTTTACTCTTGTTAGTCAGGTGCTCTAACATGTGGAATTCCCATGGTATAGACTGTACTTATGATATTGCATATGCAAAGATTTGGGTCGATCTGAGAAAGAAGATGACTGACAAGTATGTCAAGAACGAAATGAAGAAGCATCGAGGCTGTATTGTGAAACGTGAAAGTGATAGGTACTATGTGTCAAGTACAACCAACGTTACAGAACTAGCCACTGCTGTGGTGTTAGGATTGTTTCCCTGAGGATTCCAGACAAAATTAAAAGGTATGTCGGTGGACTGCCCGACACATTCCATGGAAACATTGTAGCTTCAAGGCCAAAACCATGCAAGAGGCTGTTGAAATGCTACTAACTAAGGAGCAGAGAGATTCAGTACCATTTCTGAAAGACAAGCTAAAAACAAGAGAAGTTGAAAACCTTCCCTAAACAATCAGAATCAACACCAACAACAAAATAAAGGCAGAACACAGATAAGATAAGTCGGGTTTCCTGTTATGGATAAGTTCATACGGTGTTTTTTTGGGACGTTTACGGATTAAGGATCGGTTTTGAGTGTAGCAAGCTATTGCAACTGCCTCTGCCTAGGGAAATAACAAAGCCTTTGATAATATTAACATGGTTCATGCTGCTTCCACTAAAGTTTGGTTTCGTCTTTCAACAACACCGTTCTGTTGGGGAGAGCGTGCAACAGATGTTTGGTGTGAAATCCCGGCCTCTTCATAGTATGCACGCAGGGTTTGATTGATGAACTCTATGCCATTATTTGTTCTGATATTTCAGACAGTCGCATTGAGATGAACTTGAATCATTTTGATAAATTTAATCATGAACTCTGGAACTTCATCATTTGATTATAGAAATTTGACCCAAGTAAACCGAGAATAATCATCAACAATAACCAATATGTATTTTCGTCCATTGATACTTTGAATCCTCATTGGCCTGTAAAGGTCCATGTGAAGCAGATAGAGCTTTTCTTGAATAGAGTCCTCGGCTTTGGATTTGTGGGTGTGTTTCTTGCTTTTCCCAGAGCACAGGCTGAACATATACGATCTTTCTGAAACTTTAATTTGGGCAGCCCACGGACTAGTCCTTGTTAGGCTAATGCAGTGATAGAATCGAAGTTTAGATGTGACAACCTTCAATGCCAAAACTAAGACTTTGTCTTTAAGGCTTTTGACAAGAGACAAATAGGTGAGGATGACATCATATCATTAGGAGACAAAGTGTATAAGTTTGAGCCCCTTGATCCCTTGAGTAGGTCAACACCTTCTAAGTCACGAATGTAGCAAGAATTTTTGCGAAAAGCGACTTTGAGATCTGAATCATAAAACTGTCCAACAGAAAATAAGTTGTGTCCTAACCCTTCCACATAGTAAACCCAAGAAATCATAACGTTGCCCATCTGGTAGTCACTATAGCCCATAATCTTTGCACTCTGATCGTTACTGAATCTTACATTAACCAGAAATATGTGCATAATTTCTGTTGATATGGTTGTCGATGATATGGTTGTGGATGATGAGATGTTTCATAAATTAATGAGTATGGTTGAGAAGAATGAGTTGTTTGAGGAGTTGATGATAGTTGTTATGGATACTGAGCAGAATTTGACTGAACTTGATAGTTAGCAACCAATGCAAGAGGACCTGGGTATCTTTCACGCCTCATACGAACTTCATTTGTAGGTCCCTCATGGTAACTAAGATATGCATACAGATGATCATAGTTGGTAGTATACATATTCTTGGCTAACTTGACATCAGTTACAAACTTGCTCCATTCCGATGGAAGAGCGTTTAGAAATTTTGTATTCACCTAAACTTGTTGCATTGTCATGCTAATTTTGTGCATATCATTGATAAGTTGAGCAAAGCACAAGTAATATTCATGAAGGGTTTCACCCTTGCCCGAAGTAAACTTGTCAAACTCATTGTAGAGTTTACATTCACGTTGTTGATATGATAGTTCAGTGCCTTTCACGAGTAACTTGACTCTTTCCCGGATATCTTTAGTGGACTGACAATGGTTGACAAGGGCATATACATCAAATGGGAGACCTTGAAGAACAATTTTTGTTGCTTGAACATCACAGTCATCTTAAAACTGTTCTTGTTTAGTGAGTTCAACATACTTCTTCTTTTGAATTTGACCATCTTCTTCAACAGTTGGATAGACAAGAGGTCTATTTTCAATTGATTCAAGCATCATTCTACCGTTCTTCTTTCCTTTGATATAGAGCAACATACGACTTTCCCATGAGTTATACATTACCTTGTTAAGCATAGGAGGACGGTTCTCAGCACCGACAACTATCATGAATTCAGCTAAGGATGTCATTTTGAATTGTTTGTTAAATGTGAAAAGATAACCTTTTGATCGTTCAATGATTAAAGGAATTTGTGTTAAAGTGTTGTTTTTAAAGTGATGAAGTATTGAAATTACACAGTATTTTACAATTCTTGATAAAACCGAGAAGATAAGTTAATATTTCACGGGATTTTACAAATCAAAGAAAAAACCATATAAATCACCTAAAAGAAATGGTATAAATCGCCTAGGCAAAACTAACAGTGTATAAAACTCCGAAATACAATGTATAAATCGCCTAATATGAAATGTATAAATCGCCCAAGGAATACTATATAAATATCCCAAGAGAAGTGTATAAATCTCCTAATAAAAGTGGTATAAATTGCCTGAAGTACACGTATAAATCGCCTAGAAGAAAGGTATAAATCGCCCAAGAGACGACGTATAAATCGCCCAATACACAAAGTATAAATCGCCCAATACACGATGTATAAATCACCTAGAAGAAATCACGTATAAATTGCCTAAGCTATTACGTATAAATCTCCCAAGCCAAAATCAGGTATAAATCGCCTAAGCTAAACTAAGGTATAAATCGCCTAGACCAAAAAACTACTTTTTTTCTCAAAACACTTAATGACACACTTTTTGACATTTTTGTTTGATTTTTCTTGTACAACCTACTATCTTAAGCTTATTAGAACCTTAAAAACATAAACTTTATAGTTTTTAACACAAAAAAATTTGAAATCAAGATTTTGGTACAAAAAGTTTTAAACAAAAAAAACTCAAAAAGATTAATTTTTTATTGTTTTTGCTAGGATTTTCTTGTACAACTAGCTAATACTAATGTAGTAGATGCTTAAAAATGTAAACTTTATGGTTTTTGAACACACAAAAAGTGAACTTTTTAAAGGGTTCGATACCATAACCAAGACTTTGTCTTTGAGGCTTTTGACAAGAGACAAATGGGTGAGGATGACATCATATCTTCTAGAGACAAAGTGTATAAGTTTGAGCCCCTTGATCCCTTAATTAGGTCACCACCTTCTAAGTCACGAATGTAGCAAGAATGTTTGCGAAAAGTGACTTTGAGATCTGAATCACAAAACTGTCCAACAGAAAATAAGTTGTGTCCTAACCCTTCGACATAGTAAACTCGAGAAATCGTAACGTTGCCCATCTGGTAGTCACCATAGCTCATAATCTTTGCACTCTGATCATTACCGAATCTTACAGTACCTAGAAATTTGTGCACAAAGTTAATGAGCTAAGAGCGGTTTCCTATCATATGCTTGGAGCATTCGGAGTCCAGATACCAGAGAACAATCTGGACAACCTTATATCAACAAGAGAAGAAGATGGAGAATTTGAAACAGTGGATCCTTAATGTGTGTTGGGTTCTAAAACAGACTTAAAAATACATTGTATTTGTGTGTTTTGCATTTATATTGTGTAGGAAACAGATATCAACAAAAAGAACGAAAATCAAGCCAAAAACGGACAAAACCGAGCACGGAATGGAAAAGCGTGAAAAGTCAAAAGTCAGCCGAAAAGTCAACCATAAAAGTCAACAAGTCAAGACGGAGCCAAAACCGAAGAAATACTTAATGGGCCCACCCGTACCCATCTAATGGGTCGGGTCAGCCCATTAAGGTATTATATGATGACTAAAATGGTTAATAAACCATTTTGGGCTTTAGTCTATTTTCAGCCCAACACACTTAACTAAGCCCAACACCAATTAGGCTTGTTTACTAACAAACAGCCTAACGGCTGTTAACTTTGTTACACCGTTAGTCCTTAAAGGACCGTGACAGCAACAACAACATACAACTTCAAGGGCCATAACTGCCAATTTCTATAACTTATGTACACCATAAGGATTGTGGTTGCAAACACACATATCAACATAAGGGGCCAATCCTGCCAATCTCCAAACCTTACCCTGTTATAACAAAAACCCCAAATCAATTTTCTCGCCCAAAACTAACCCTATAACACCTTGTGTTTTCGAGTCATTGACGACGTCGATAAATCTATTATGTATCTTTTGTATTGTACGCGTTTGCTTTAAATCGTAAATGTTAAGCAAAATCGCGTAAGCTAAAAAAATTAGCGTTTAATGTAAACGGGCATCAATCAATTAAGCGTTTACATCAATCAAGTATTGAATAATTATTTTGAGAATAATTATTGTCATTATTCATCCATTTTTATTGGTTACGTAAATTTAATACGTTTCGCGACAAATTGCGTTTAGACATACCCGGAACCACAAAAATATTTCCACGCTTCAACAAATGCCTAGTATTATTTTTCAATGATCAAAAAGTTTATAAAACTTTACTTCATTTATAAATGGGACGCCCCATTTAACAATAAATAACCAAGACATATCACTTTGCAAGTATTCACTTGATAAAATAATAACTACACATTACATATTACTTTCATTTTCACCAACAAGTGCAAGTAACATTTCTTATTATCAAAAGAAAGTAGCTAGTCAATCACAAGCCTTGAATTCATGGGATGTTCTACATATGAGGGGACATAAGAACACTTCCATTAACTAAGAGTATGGTGCTAGCAAGAGTTAGTAAGGCTTGACTAACTAGTCACCCTTAATTCCCTCCTTTTTGACCAATTCTTGCCGCCCCTCCCCCTTTGATTTTCTTGGTCAAACTTTGCTAATATCTTACCACCTTATATATATATACTACTTACATGCAAGAGCTAACATCTACACACTCTCAACACTTAACTAAAAACAATTTCTACCTCTCTTTCTCTCAACCAAACCCACGGCTCAACCCCCCCTATAAACTATCCATACTAAATTTTTCTATCACTTATTTACACATTCTCATATCATATCTAAGATGTCCTAAGTTATTTCCAAGTATTGGTTAAGGATTTACAAGTGTTGAAGCAAGAAATCAAGATTTTGGGTTTCATATTAAATTAGGGTTTTCATAGCTTGCTAGCTTTGATTTTAAGTCTAAACAAGGGTTTAGCACTTGATTGTCATCATCTTCATTCACCATAAGGTCATCTTGAACTCTTTATGATCTTACATTTATCATTAATATGCATATGTTAATTCTTTATAGCTTGAATCACCATTTAGGATTTTATTATGAAAATGAAGTTTTTACTTGAAATGATCATTTGGCTTACTTTTATATATGTTGTGATGTTACTTATATCATGTTAAAAGGGATGAGAAACTAATGTACCATGATGTTTTGGTGTAAAAATGATCATGTGTTAATTAGGGTTTATAAAAGTTCTTAATATGTTTCTAGTAAAAGAAATACAAATGGCATGATAAGATTAATTACGGACTTATATTAATGTAATATGATCATTAAAATAAAGTTATAACAAGATGGGAAGACTTGTACACTTGTGATTATTATGTAAAAATAGTCATACATAAAACTAGTAACTTATAGTTAAAAATGAAAGTTATGTTTTATAAGTAATATGTTGGACTTGTAATGTTGGACAAAAGGACTTTGATGGACCTATGAACATAATATACATATGACATATGACCTATATAAAGTATAAGACTTGTGGTAAAAAGTATAAAGTGGTAAGTATAAAAACAAGGTTGAAAATGGACTTATCAAACTCATGCAAACCTTCTGTCCAAAAAGGTATAAAAGTATACTTATTTTATACTTTTATAAGATAATACATTTCACGACGATTCCGAAAAGGTAAGAAACTTGTCAAACGGATTAATAACGAAAAAGTTACGTTAAAAACGAGTTATACGTTAATTAAACGGAGTTTATAAAATAACTTTTATAAAACTTATATCAAACAGCAAGGTTGGATAATTTTATCAAATAAAACACATTTTTAGGATTCTAAAATGATAAGAATCATGATTTTTCAATTTATAACGAATAAGTTATGAATTTCGCGGGTTTTCGATAATTAAAAGTTTATAAAAATGATTTTATAAACTATGAACAGTAAAAACACTATTCATGACAGAAAGTTATATTTTTGTAAACCTTATAAATTGATAGGATTTTCAATAACGAGAACGTCCTCGAAAGAATCACTAAAAACGGAGCTATAACGAATAAAATACGACATTTACGGGTTTTACGACGATAAAAACTATATAGTGAAAAACTCATGTTCTGTGTATGAACAGTAAAAGTTACTGTTCATCAGAGGACAAAAATTATAAAAATGTCAAATATCGATAACCCGTCTTAATACAAAAAGATGGGCATAAGAAACGTCAAAATCAGGCTTAAAACGCAAAAGTTATACTATATTTACTACAACGATAAATATAAACGTTTTAACTAATTAAACGTAATTTTACCAAAACCATTAGTTGGTGATTGAGCTATATAGAATTATATGTGGTTATCAAAGTACTATATTACTAGGGAGTTTCATAATGAGGCCTCTTCGGGGTGGCGTATCGACGAGTTGCTGGATTTACGATTTAAAGTGTCCTAGCTCCTCATACGTTCAATACATGACCTCTAATATGATAGCCGAACTTAGTATGATGAACTATATAGGAATTATATGATTTTTGTTCTAATCAAGAGTAATGGTACTTATACGTCACTTAACTAATAGGTTGCTATCTGAGATTTGCGTGACGCTGTTATCTGTAATATTGGATTTATCAGAATCAAGGTTGAGTTCATAGCCCCATTATTTTTTCGAATTCAATGAATTTATAATGGGGGTGGAAACATGGCTTTTGTTTTATAAATTGGACGCAAGTGGATATTTTATATTGATTACATGTTTGCCTAAGTAGCGATAACCCAAGTTGAGCCCATTATCATGAACTGTCAATTGCATAGATGTAGTTGTTAATTACATTATGCGAGCGCGAATGTTATGAATAGATCTATTTGGGGAAACGACCTCCCCGTTCGGGTGACTAGCTATCACCGGGAACGAACGTATAGCATGGTGAATTTAGGGATGTTTCGGGGTTTTAAAAATCCTAATCGGGCGAAATTGCAATATATATTATTGCAAGAAAGATCGTCGAGCTTCAGTGTCATGAGCTTAGGGGAAATGTAATCGGGTTTTGTGATGTCTGCATGTGTTGCATTATCACGGGGAAAGTCTTGCGGTCCTGCATATTATGATTTATCAAACCTATGAATTCACAAATTATTGTTACGTTCTTAAAAAGCAATATTTTCAGGAGTCATAAAGCATAAGGTGCAGGATACATTGGTGATTTTGTTTTGGGCACTTATAAATAAGTAAAAAAAAAATAATAATATATTAATAATATCACAGGGAATAAAAGTCAAAATAAAGTCATGCTAAAGATATGGTTGTATTATGTTTTGGGAAACTCATGTGTTGTGAACCAGTATCTTTGTAATAATAATCAGGAACAAGTTAAAGCTTCGGGCTATTTGTATCAAATATTTGTTAAATCCAATGTATCAGTTTTAAAACGACTTTTTGGTCGTTCTATATATATCTTGTGTTATTGATCTATGAAGTAACACGCCCCGGACCCTTATTCCGCTGCGACCCAATTTGGGGGTGTTACAGATTGGTATCAAGAGCCAAGGTTATAGAGAACCAGGTCAAATGTTTTTGCTGGACTATAACCGTTTTCAAACATTGCATTCATAAAAAGGGGTTTTTATGGGACACTAGTTGTTGCATTAGTTAGTTGGACTAGATGCATTCATAATTGATATACGTGGTTATAATATATTACGTATATTACAATAAGAGCCTTATATAATATATACTTATAAGTTATTTCTGCTGGTCACAATAGTCATGTCAGCTGATTCCGCAGTTACCTATACTTCTGTTCACTCTGAGGCACGATCTTGGAGTATTCCATCTGAGGATCCTTACGAGGAGGCCGCCCGACAGTTTGTTTTTTGGAGCAGGAACACGTTCTCAGAGTTTGTAACCTGGATCCCATGGAGCTGGAGGATCATGTACCTGTGTAGATTCCGGAGCCTGAGCATCCGGAGGACTTAGTGCCAGCTGAGGATGAGGCACCTACACCTCCACTACCACCATTCTTTTTATCTCCACGTATCCGACCCCCACATACTAGAGCAGCCATGGCTCAGATGAGCACCATCCACCTATCATTCACTACTCCCATCAGGGACCCTACCATTGTTACCTATCCTACTACCTGTACCATCCACTAGCCGCAGAGCTGATATTCCCGAGGCTGACACACCGCCTCGGAAGAGGCTACTACTTACTACTCCTAGACCTAGTTGTGAGGTTGGAGAGAGTTTTGCTGCTGCTGCTGCTGCGAGATAGCCAGGACCCACTATGGCCCATAGAGTCGATTACAGTCTTGTAGACACTATGGAGACCAGGATTCGAGATACTGAGAGGAGGAGGTTTGCACCGCCTTTAGAGGTGGTCTTCATGAGGGTCAGTACCAGGTAGATGTTACGCAGTAGAGGAGAGTTCGGAGTTTTACTCACGACATCACGATGCCCAGAAGGATCGTGCAGCTCGTGAGTACTGAGATTGAGGTATTGTGGAGAGAGTGAGAGTCGGGCTTAACGAGCAATGTCGTCGTGTGGAGTCTGTCCCCGGCTGGACTGGGCGTGTCTGTGCTGACTGCTGGGATGGAGAGGCATCGTGTTCTAGGGGGGTGATCGGTGGGGCGGCGAATCGTTGGAGGCAGCGACAGGATTGCAATGATCTTACTGTTAGCATATCATGCGTACCAGGCCTGGAGGTGGAGACATGCGGTTGACACGTTGGAGGACGCTTGGTAGCCGTTTAGACTCTGGATATGATTTTGTAGTACTATGCAGTCTGTTAAGTTTTTATGGGTTACTCCCAGCTAGCAGGCGGTATAGATCTTTTGTTTTGGTTAGCTATCCTGTATAGATCTTTTATTTCTGATTAGCTATCTGTTTAGCTTAAGTATTTAGGTTAAATCCCAGCTGTAGGGCTCTATGTTGATTTTCATTTTGATAACCTAGTGATAGGGACATAATTATGTACCAAAAACAGATCATGTATGTTTCCAGATTATATATGGAATGGATGTATTATGTTATGTTGATCTTGTGTTGGTGTGTAAATTTCACTGTGTGATGGATCTTATTTTATTTATGATGCCATAGTGTTATGTCACATCTTGATTTGTATTAAAATCTAACGGGTATTGTATTTTATTGTGATTGAAGAAAATGGGCACCAAAGAGTAAACCACAAGGTCAACACCCCAGTCACACCAACCCTAAATGAACACCTACACAAAATGTTACTGAGATGCACATAACTTCAGGCCTTAATTGACCAAGGAGTTGCTGCTGCAATGGCTGAAGCAGAAGCAAGCAGGGTTAGGAATGGCTATAACAGCAATGGTTCAGGACCAAGGCCAACACAAACTGCTCGCGAAATGCTCCTTACTTAAATTCTTAAAATGCAAACCTTTGGATTCAAAGGGTACTGAGGAGGTAGTCGTCGACTCACTCGATGGTTTAAGGAAAATGAGTCTGAGTTTCAGCATTAGCATTGCCAGCAGATCGTAAGTCAAATTCGCGATCTTGCACTCTGCAAGCAAGATGTCTTACATGTGGAATTCCCATGTTATGACCATACTCCTGAAGCAGTCAGCCATGCACCATGGGCAACACTTAAGAACATGATGACTGATAAATACTGCCGAGGGGTTGAGATCCAAGAAGACTAAAAATGTAATGTGGAATCTTAAAGGTCCTAAGGGCACCGATGTGGTGGCCTATGTCGTACGATTTTAGCAACAAGCTTTGATGTGTTCAAGATGTTCCCAGAAAGAGATAGACAAGATTGAAAAGTATATCGGTGGCTTGAGATTTGATTCATGGCAGTGTTTAAGGTATCAAGAAACCGAAAAGCATGCAAGTGGGGACTTATCAGGTTTACACTGAGTTGATGGATGAGAAGACCCATGCCTATGCTGAATGTCAGGCAGAAAGGAAAGAAAGTATGAGATTTTTCCAAGAACAAATCAACCCAAACAAACAACAGAACAAGAGGCAGAACACAGGCCAGGTTCTACACTGTAGGATAGTGACAGAACATCATACGTCGGGTCTAAAACTCTCTGTGTTCCAAGTGTAATTCCAATAATGAAGGTCTTGCTACCCCTAGGTGCACTAACTGCATGAGGGTTGGCATCTGACCAGAGACTGTGAAGCCGGCCTGCACATGCCAACAACAAACAAAACAACAACATCAACAACAACAAACAACAAACAACAAAACATTCAACCGCAACAACACATACACAATAGAAGGGGCAACTAGTTGCTAATGATGTGCGCGAGTGCTTCAAGGACATTTTAGAAGAAACTGCCCAAAACTGAGAAACAATGACCGTGGTAATAAGCTGGGAATGCCCAGGGCTCAGCGAAGGTGTATGTGGTTAGAAATGCTTTGGGGGCAAACCCAGACAACGTCGTTGCGGGTACGTTCCTTCTAAACAACCGCTATGCTTATATCTTATTTGATACGGGTGCCGATCGGAGTTTTGTGTCTACTGCATTTAGCTCCCAAATTGACATCACGCCATCTACCCTAGATCACTATTATGATGTCGAACTAGCTGACGGAAAAAGGGGCTAAATGGAATTTAACACTATCTTATGGGTTGACATTTAAAACTTCCTAAACCCACCAATTCAACATAAATTAATGCATGCTAAACCGTGGTAGTTTCGATGCTATAATTGGGAATGGATTGGTTGGCGAATAGTTAGTACCAATGAGGTCATGTGTTTGTGCCGGAGGAGAAGATTGTTTCGCATCCCTGGAGAAAGAAATAAACCTTAATCATTTACACGGTTGATGGAAGTAACAGGGAAATGTGACACGTTAAAAATTTCATTTCGTGCCCACTAAAATGCAGAAGAAGACATGGAAAAAGGAATTTCCTAATCTTTTTGGCACATGTTACTGCAAAAGAGGTTGAGACACAGTCGGAGAAGAAAGAAGCGACTTGAGGACGTACCAATAGTTCGAGACTTTCCTGAAGTATTTCCTGAGGACTTGCCGGGTCTTCCTCCGACTCGACAAGTGGAGTTTCAAATTGTTCTTGGTTTACCTGGTGTTGCAACTTTGTAGCACCGGGCCAGGGCACTTATCGATTGGCGCCTTCCGAAATGAAAGAGTTATCTGAGCAACTGAACGGAAGCCTGTCCGGACAAAGGTTTATAAGACCCAGTTCCTCACCTTGGGGAGCTCTGGTCTTGTTTGTCAAAAAGAAGGATGGATCATTCCGGATGTGCATTGACTATCGAGAATTAAACAAACTGACAGTGAAGAACGCCTAATCACTCCCCATAATTGATGATTTTATTTGATCAGCTGCAGGGCTCGAGTGTCTACTCGAAAGAAATGAGCCTAAGGTCAGTTATACCAAACTTGGGGTTCGAGAATGAAGACCATTCCGAAGACTGCCTACAGAACTCGTTACGGCCATTACAAATTTCAAAGTTTATGCCATTTGGTTTGACAAACGCACCTGCCGTATTCATGGACCTTATGAATCGGGTGTGCAAACCATATCTGGATAAATTCGTGATTGTCTTTATTGATGATATTCTGATATATTCGAAGAACAAGCAAGATACCGAAGAGCACCTTAAGCTAATCTTAGAGTTGCTTAAGAAAGAGGAGTTGTATGCCAATTTTCCAATGTGAATTTTGGATTCTAAAGTAACAGTTACTCGGTCACGTGATCGTAGTGAAGGTATTCTATGTGGATCAGCCAAGCTGAATCCAATTAAAGATTGGACATCTCCTAAGTCACCCGGGATTCGTCAATTTTTATGTCTTGCTGGGTATATGAAGATCATTGACGGGTTTTCCAAGATCGCCAAACCAATGACTAAGCTTACTCAAATGAAGGTCAAGTTTGAGACTGGGGCGATAAACAAGACAGACATCTTTTCCAACTGTATTTTTGAAGCAGGAAATTATGTAGTGCAACCAATCATTGCCTTACTGAGGGAAGCAAAGATTTCATCGCATATGCGACGCTTCAAAGAAGGGTTTGGGAGCTGTGTATAATCTTGTGTTGATGCAAAGCGAAAAGGTGATTTCTTATGCCTTACGCCAGTTGAAAAATTCTATGAGAAGAAAATATACAACGCATGAATTTGGAACTTTAGAGCAGTAGTGTTCGCTCTAAGATTTGGAGGCACTATTGTACAGAACCAAGTGTTACAGTGTTCATGATCATAAAAGGTACAACAATTCTTGATCGAAGGAATAAACATAAGATAACACCGATGGTTTAGGAGTTCGCTTTGTGATCACGATGCGATATTTCGTTATCACCAGGAAAAAGCCATTGTCGTTGCTGATGCTTTGAGCAGGAAAGAACGAGAACCACTTCTGTTAAGAGTTCAAGCCTTAGTCATGACTATTAGTTTGGATCTTCCCAAACAAATCCTGAATGCTCAGACTGAAAGACGGAAACAGAGGAACATCAAGAATGAAGATGTTGGAGGAATGTTGGTTGAAGAATGCTAAAAATCAGGAGGCGATTAGGTACGGAAAAGTTAGAACCCCGGTGCGGATGGGGGGACCCTATGCCTCAATGGCAGAGTTGGCTGACCTTGTTATGGCGATTTGCAGACGGTGATATGCATGTAGTTCCACAAATCAAAAATACTCTATACATCGCGTTTCGACAAAAACGTTCCAAGATATGACGAGCTATATTGGTGGCCTAATATGAAAGCCGATATCGCCACCTATGTTAGCAAATGTTTGACCTGTGCTAAGGTCAAGGTTGAACACCAAAGGCCATCAGGATTGTTGGTACAACCCAAGATACCTGAATAGAAGTGGGACAACATCACTATGGATTTTGTTCCGAAGCTTCTAAGAGTTCGCAAGGCTCTCGACACCTTTTACTGTGATTGTTGACGACTCACTAAGTCTGGATCTTCACACCAATGAAAGAGGACTGATACTTTAGATAAAAACTTGCAAGATTGTACCTAAAGGAGGTGGTCACGAGAATGGAATAACCGCTCTACTCATTTGTGATCGTGACCCGAGTATTCGCATCTAATTTTTCTAGAGGTCACTTTAGAACGCTTTGGTGGTACTTATTTAAGATATGAGTACTGCATACACACAACCTGCAGGCCAAGCGAGTTGAGGAGGAACCATTCAACTCTCGAGGATATGATGCGATGATTTCCTTGTGCAAAGGTTGGGTTTAAACCATTTGATATTAGTCGAGTTTTTCATACAAACAATAGCTATCACGCTAGCATCAAGGCTGCACCAATTCGAAGCACTTTATGTCAGATAGTGTCGTTCACTGTTTGTTGGGACCGAAGTTGGAGAAGCTCAAATCCTTTGGTCTAGAACTGATTCAAGAGACCACTGAGAAATATCATCCAGATCGAGCAAAGGATGCAAGCCGCTCAGTGTTCGGACAGAAGAAGTTACGTGTCTGGAAACGTTAAACCAATGGAATTCCAAGTGGGGATTAAAGTTATGCTTAAAGTTTCGCACTTGGAAAGGGGGAGTTAACCCCAGGTATGTTGGGACCTTTCAAGGTGTTTAGAATAGGTTGAGAGGTTGCTTACAAGCTCGAGTTCTGAAGAGCTGAGCAGAGTTCGTAAACATTCTGTGTCCAACATAAAAAAGTGTCATGCGAATCGAACCATTAGCCGTTCCGTTGGATGGACTTCATCTTGATGAAAGCTCATTTTTGTTGAGGAACCATTAGAAATTGTGGCCGTGAAAGAGGGCTTAATACGGTTTTGAAGCGGAAGCCGGGATCCCATTAGTCAAGGTTCGATGGAACTCCAAGAGAGGTCCTGAGTTCACGTGGGAACGTGAAGACCAATTCAAGAAGAAATACCCACACCTCTTCACCAAGACCGCACCGTCGTCAAGTGCTGCATCGTGAGCCTTGAGGACAAGGCTCGTTTAACGGGGGAAGTCTATAACACCCTGTGTTTTCAAGTCATTGACGACGTCGATAAATCCACAATGTACCTTTTGTATTGTACGCGTTTGCTTTAAATCATAAATGTTAAGCTAAATCGCGTAAGCTAAAAATTAGCGTTCAATGTAAACGGGCATCAAACAATTAAGCGTTTACATCAATCAAGTATTAAATAATTATTTTGAGAATAATTATGATCCTTGTTCATTTATTTTATGGTTACGTATAGGATATAAGACGCTTGCGCTGTGATATATCGTACGGCCTGTGGCTGGAATCCGGTAGGCACGTGTATGCGGTTATGTGCTTCTCACTGTAATAACCCAGGTTGGTATCCGCATTGCCGATAAGTGGGTGGTTTCGGGTACCTTGGTGTGAGTGGTATCCGGTGTCTCCAGTCGTGGTCGATGATTTTGGGTGTATGCTAGGTGATGGGGAGAGGCTTCGCGAGGCGCGCAATGTCAGGTTGGGTTGAGGGATTGACTGCTAGAGGGTTGAGGGTAGGGTTGTCAGTATGTAAGAGGGGAGGGGAGAGCGAATGAAGTGTAGAGGGGGGAGGGGATGTGCATTGGTTGGCTGTTATCTAGGAGGTGGGGGGCGGGGGAGGGGATGTGGGGAATAGGGTGTTGGTAGGTGGGGGGTAGCTCATGGAGGGAAGGGGGGGCGCGGGAGAGTAGAGGGGAGGGGGAGAGAGAGGGGTTGGCGATTGGTCGCGAGGAAGGAGGACGAGCGTGAAGGGGGGGGAGGTGCGAGTGACAGGTAGGTAGTGCGCGAGGGAGGGGGGGGGGTTGGCAGAGGGGGAAGGGGTCGTGGTGTACATGGTGGGGCGAATTGGGAGTAGTGTGGAGCTGGGGGCGGAGGTGTGAGGCGAGGGTGGTAGGTGGAGGCCGGGTATCCGGGGGGTAGGTTGAGGGAGGGGTAGTTGGGATCGGGAGTGGTGACTTGTAGTGAGTGGAGGATGGGGGGAGCGGACGCGAAGGTGGGGAGGGTCGATAAGGGGGAGGGCCGGGTTTGGGCGGGGGAGAAGGGGGAGGCAGGTGGAGCCGGGTGGTGGTAAGAGTGGCGTGACGCGTTGCGGGTCAAGGTCGAAAGTAGATCGGGAGAGGCGGGCGTGGCGGGGTCGGGTGTTTTGGCGGGGTATCGTCGTGAAGGGGGGTCGGTCGGCGTAGAGGAACGGATCGGGGCGGGGCGGGAGGTGGGGTTAGGCTGTGTCTTTCTTTTTCCTTCCTCGTGATGTCTTCATTTTTCTTTGTTTCTTTGTTCCTTCTTCGTTTTTTTTTATCTCTTTTCTCTTCTTACTTTTATCTTCTTTCTTTGTTATTGTTCGTTTTTTTTCTTTTTTCTTTCTTTTTTTTTTTCTTTTTTTTGCTTCTTCGTCTTTTCTTATGCATTTAGAAGGTTGATACCTTTATGAATAATAAACACCATCTGTTGCAATTGTAAAAATGATACAATATATTTGCTTAATTATCAAAACTTGCACATGGTAGATATCCTCTCCTACTATATATTTCGGCTAATTATAGATGTCAAAGGGGAGGACATATAGCTCATCAAAGATCACCAATCTAGCATTTATACATCCTTGACTAATTAATACCTATCTAGAATTGTTTCTTTGACCCAAAGCTCAGAGAGTCTCCTTAAAAACCATGGGACATGTTTCTTGGACTCGCCTTATTGCTACCTTTTAACTTAGTTAAACATTATATATAATTACTAGTATGCAGTGCAAGTAACTTCTGCTAGTAGCAAACTTACTGTGAAATCACAAAAAATCACTCCCTTTGGCTCTCCTTTAGGCCACGGCTCAATCACCCCTTAATACCAAATCCATACAAAATTTTATACAACCTATACACTCCTACACACATCCATCCTAAGATATTCTAAGGTGTTTCCAAGCAATGGCTAACCATATTCAAGTGATTATCAAGTAAAAGGAAGACTAGGGTTTTTACTTGGAAAGCTAGGGTTTTCATTGTGCAAGCTTTGATTTTAAGGCTAAACAAGGGTTTAGCACTTGATTATCATCATCATCATACATCATAAGGTCTACTAGAACCCTTTATGTTCTTACAATATTCATTTTCATGCATATGTTTATTCTATTTTAGCTTAAATCACCATTTAGGATTTTATTATGAAAATGAAGTTTTTACTTGAAATGATCATTTGGATTACTTTTATATATGTTGTGATGTTACTTATATCATGTTAAAAGGGATGAGAAACTAATGTACCATGATGTTTTGGTGTAAAAATGATCATGTGTTAATTAGGGTTTATAAAAGTTCTTAATATGTTTCTAGTAAAAGAAATACAAATGGCTTGATAAGATTAATTATGGACTTATATTAATGTAATATGATCATTAAAATAAAGTTATAACAAGATGGGAAGACTTGTACACTTGTGATTATTATGTAAAAATAGTCATACATAAAACTAGTAACTTATAGTTAAAAATGAAAGTTATGTTTTATAAGTAATATGTTGGACTTGTAATGTTGGACAAAAGGACTTTGATGGACCTATGGACATAATATACATATGACATATGACCTATATAAAGTATAAGACTTGTGGTAAAAAGTATAAAGTGGTAAGTATAAAAACAAGGTTGAAAATGGACTTATCAAACTCATGCAAACTTTCTGTCCAAAAAGGTATAAAAGTATGCATATTTTATACTTTTATAAGATAATACATTTCACGACGATTCCGAAAAGGTAAGAAACTTGTCAAATGGATTAATAACGAAAAAGTTACGTTAAAAACGAGTTATACGTTAATTAAACGGAGTTTATAAAATAACTTTTATAAAACTTATATCAAACAGCAAGGTTGGATAATTTTATCAAATAAAACACATTTTTAGGATTCTAAAATGATAAGAATCATGATTTTTCAATTTATAACGAATAAGTTATGAATTTCGCGGGTTTTCGATAATTAAAAGTTTATAAAAATGATTTTATAAACTATGAACAGTAAAAACACTATTCATGACAGAAAGTTATATTTTTGTAAACCTTATAAATTGATAGGATTTTCAATAACGAGAACGTCCTCGAAAGAATCACTAAAAACGGAGCTATAACGAATAAAATACGACATTTACGGGTTTTACGACGATAAAAACTATATAAGTGAAACTCATGTCTGGTGTGAACAGTAAAAGTTACTGTTCATCAGGGGACCAAAATTATAAAAATGTCAAATATCGATAACCCGTCTTAATACGAAAAGATGGGCATAAGAAACGCAAGAAACGGATTAGAAACGTGAAAGTTATGACGATTTTACCAAAAGTATGTTTATAAACGTTTTAATTTTATAAACATGTTTTCACTCAAACATTTAGATGGTGATTAGCTATATAGACTTATGCATGGTAGGAGTACTTAATGTGATTAGTACTTATACGACCTTAATTTAAATAGGTTGCATCTGACGATTTGCGTGACGCATTATCTGTGATATACTTGACATACGCTCACTTAAGGTGAGTTCATAGCCCCACGTTTTACATGATTTGTTTTACAAGTTTTTGGGGTGAGAAACATGCAATGTTTTATAATTGGACACAAGTGGATAAGTTTTACATTATGATTACGTGTTGCCTAAGTAGCAATAACCCTAGTTGAGCCCATTATCATGAACTGTCAATTACTGGATTGTGAGCGCGAATGTTATGAATAGATCTATTGGGATTGACATCCCCGTTCGGGTGATTAGCTATCATTGGGCAAACGAACGTATACCATGTCGAACATAGGATGTTGCGGGTTAGAACATCATCACGGGCAATGTAGGCCATTTATATGGTATTCATTTATGTCGAGCTTCAGTGTCATGAGCTTAGGGTAACGTAATTACATTTATATGATGTCTGCATCTGTTGCATTATCATACACTTGGGAAATCTTGTGGTCCTACAATATATGATTTACCAAACCTATGAATTCACCAACATTATTGTTGACGTTTTAAAGCAATGTTTTTCAGGAGATCAGTAAGCATAAGGTGCCAAGGATACATTGGTGATTTTGTTTTGGAATGTCATGCTAAGGATATGGTCGCATTATGTTTTGGGAAACTCATGTGTTGTGAACCAGTACCTTTGTAATAATAATAATGAACAAGTTAAAGCTTCGGGCTATTTGTATCAAACATCTGTTAAATCTAATGTATCAGTTTTAAAACGACTTTTTGGTCGTTCTATATATATCTTGTGTTATTGATCTATGAAGTAACACGCCTCGGACCCTTATTCCGCTGCGACCCAATTTGGGGGTGTTACACACGCGCCCAGACATTCACAAACCCACGAAACGACTCACTCTCCACCTACTCGTCTAATTACCAAACGAAGCTTGAGAAGGCACTAGTCGACTTTGACTCTCACCAAGAAAAAAGACTTTCTAGCCTAAGAACTCAACTTAGACAACAGCAAGACCACATGATTAGTAAAGTTAATCCTTTATAGAAGACCGTTTCTGAAAAGCTTGATGACACTCCCCTTTGTGACACTGCAGGAGGCCCCACAACTTAAATGAATCATCTATCGACTAACATACTAAAGAAGAGCATCGAAGCAAGGGAATCAAAAGCCCATCAAAATTACTCTCCTCAAAGTATCAATCTCAATCATCCGTAATTAAACAAAACAAAAATCCCCCGTCTCCAAAACGTGTTAACTTCGTTAATTCAATCGTCATTCTAAATAAGGAGGATGAAGCTAAGGAAGAAGGTAGTGTTGAGCCCAGCAAAACTGAGTACACAAACCGTAAAAATGCAAATGAAACTGATAGAGATGTTGAAAGCGGAAAGGAAATCGAGGAGGAAACTAAAGAAGGAACCAAAGAAGAAGAGGAAGATGAGAAAGAAAGAGAGGGCAACTCCAAAGACACCAACACCATTGCATACATTAAAAAAAGAAGAGATACACCACTAATGGAGCGGAAAGACATAACTACTGTTGGTAATTTAGGTTTAGGGTCTAACAAAGATGACGAGGGAATTGGATGGTTAGATGTTGAAGAACCTCTAGATTTAGTTGACACAAGTGAGGAATCGGTTTATGAATCGTTGATCAAGGAAATGCGTTAGAAAAACGTATAAATCTCCGTTAGAAAAGTATCAAATCGCGGATTAAGAGGACGTACTAAATTCACTGGAACTGTTCACGTATAAATCTCCGTCTAGAAAACGTATAAATCTCCGTCTAGAAAACGTATAATCACCGGTTAGAGACCTACTAAATCTGCCTAAGAATGTTCACGTCATAAACATGTGCATCTAGAAAACGTATAAATCTCTGTATAGAAAACATATAAATCGCCGGATCAAGAGAGGTATAAATCGTTGGAACTGTTCACGTATAAATCTACGTCTTCAAGCGTATAAACTCCATTTTCAAATTTTTCGGAAACCCAACTTTTGAATCACTTAAAAAACATACTTTTTGATGATTTTTCTTGGTTTTTCTTGTACAACTTTCTTATCTAAGGCAATAAGAAGCAAAAACATCCAAACTTGATAATTTTTAACACGAAAATTTTTGAAATCAAGAACCGAATTCTAAAGCCTTCGAACAAAAAAAATAATCCAAATATGATGTTTTCTTGAATCTAAGCTTGTACGCCTTGTATAACAAGATCTTTTTCATATAAAGTATATGATCTTTTTTGTGTATAAACAACTTCGAAATCAAGAAAGAAAAAATGAAACAGTCGCTCGAAATACCACAAAACGAATCGAACAAACCACAAATGAATTTCAGACTATCTACCCGATGGCTCTCCTCTGATTACCAATTGAAGAAACAAGAATACAGTTCACACTTCCATAATTCAAACAGAAATAAAGAGAGTAGTTTAAAGGAGAAAAGAGAGCGAAAGTGACGTTGAATTGCTAATAGGTGTGAAATACAAATGAGAACCACACCCTCTTACATTTGGAGAGGGGTTTTTATACTTTGCATATGGCCTCCCTCCTATTAAGGCTTTACGTTGGGGCCGTATGTTTGTTTCTTAGGCCCGAGCTCGGATTAAATGGACTTTAGTCTGGAACTAGTACAAGATTAGATTATGTTCACGAGCCCGTTTACTCTTCTAGCCTATTACAACATACATGAGATGAAGATCGAGATTGATAATATTATTGAGGCTAACATTTAGCTTATTTGTGTTAAGGTTTGAATGAAGTCATATGTGTCTTATACATCGTTATGGTGTTGTTGTATGGGATTTTTCACCTTTTCTGGAATCTTGTTTCTTTTTAGTATCGGTCGTGATTAGAAAAAGTAATTAAACCTTTTAAGCCATTAAACCAATTTACCTTATAAACTTGTTACTCCTTAGCTCTAGTGTTGGAGATGTGTATCCTTGCCAAGCCTAAGATAGAATACTCGTCACGACCAAGCAATTGAGCGAATTAGTTACATGTTACCACATAAATTAGTCGAGTGATTTGAGTGTTTTCATCTTCCTATTTCGTGAGGTGTTTGGTTGTGTACTAGTAATTGATCGAATAAATGCTTAACGGAAAAATCCTTAGGGATACATTTTCATAAATTTCTAAAGGCCACTTGAGGACAAGTAGAATTTAAGTGGGGGGATATTTGATGATATCAAATAATGTCGCTTTTATAACATCATTTATCCTATGTAGATTACCTACTTTGTATAATTATTGCAAGAATTGGTACTTAATCGTTTGTATTTGAGAATTACAGTAATTATGGAGCACTTGGTGAAGATTAGCATAAAGGCACACAATTTAGAGCTTAAACAAAGACATTTGAAGAAACTGTACTGACACCTCAATACGCTGTATCCAGCAAGAAGTTGGCATATCCTACATGCCACTTCCACCAGATACACAAAGAATTCTAATGCTCAATACGCGTATCCAGATGACCTCAATTACAGCATATCTTAAGTATAAGCATAAATATACTGGAAGGTTATTGAAGTGGTCCTCTATTGATGAAAACCTAATATGCCGTATCAAACTCTCTTGATACGGAGTATCGACCATATTATAAAAACTATAAATAGAAGGCATAAAACAAGTCTTAGGTGTGCTTGATCATATTTTCGATACCCTAACCATAAAAGTTGATTTTTAGAATACGAGAAGAGCAGAAGAGGTCAAGAAAAGTTATTAATTCCATAAGAAACACCTTGTAATCTCCTATACTTTAGTAATCATTCGATTTTTGACATCATTCATTTAAATCGATTGGTTTATCTTGGTTGAATTATTATTCTTGTATTAATTACTATAGTTAAGGGCTAATACCCATAGGTATTAGCCATGATTAATAAGATTTAAATGTTTGGTTTGTTTATATCGACTGCTTAATTTACCATTGATTGCTTTTTATGTTTATCAATTCATACTATTTTTATGTGCTTTAGTATGGTACCCACATCATTCAATAGATCTAGGAATGCAAAATATTCTGTTAGTAGATGCCAGGTTGGTCTCCATTAATCCGCAATTTTATATATCTAGAGTAATAGGATCACAAATATTAACCTATCTTTACCAATCGATTAAGGGAATAAGTTATTCTAGCAGGTGACCTAGTATAGCATTATTTTTCCTTTGGTAAAGACTTGGATAGTGGACTACTAGTATATAAAGTGTCGTTAAGCAGTAAGTGGGTAAAGTCTTGTCAGAATGAGATTATTGAGCCTCAAAGTGAAATAATCCATTGCTATTGGGAGAGCTCAACAAAGATGGAACATCAATTTCTTACAGACCTTAGTGGTGTAGTTTCTAATATCTTGGAGTCTTTTCGGTATAACTATACTTTTATAGTAGTCTTTTCAATCCTTATTGGCCTTAGGGGGAGTTGGGTTGAATTAATGAAAGAGAGAGGTCTAATTCTGGAAGATGTACCATAAGGAAGGACTTACTACTAGATATAAAGGGTCTAGGATGGGCAGTGTACATTCTTTAGTACACTGTCAAGAAGGTAAGGCAGGATACATCTGAGGTGGTTGTTTCTTTACCAATGATGCCTCTTCCTCTTTCCTTTAAGTCGGGGGTAATGAAAGGGAAATGTAGCTGGTAAGGAAGAGCCTCTCAGAGTGTAGAATGAGGCTATACTATACTTGATGATGCCCTTTTATGATCCTTATAATCACTATGGAGTTGAGTGATTAGTGGGAGAAAATAGTTAGGAAATGTAGTCAAGATAGTATGGTAGGTGCTTCTAAGGTGAATTAAGAATGGAGTTTCTCTGTTTTGGTTTGCGATCGTTGTTGTGTTCTGACTTTTTATTCTTGGTCAGATTAGGGTTGTATGATCAGAGATAGTATGATAGTTGTATCAGACTTTCTCTATTTTGGGATTGTCTTAGATTTCAGTTTGTAGTTTGATTGTTCAATCATTGTAATCTTTGTTCCAGTGTTGATTAATAATATATGATTCACCTTTGCACCAAAAAAATCTATGTGGTAATATGCAACTAATTCACTCAATTGCTCAGTCATGACAAGTATTATATCATAGGTTTGGCCATGATACACATCTCCATCACTAAAGCTAGGGAGTGACAAGTCTACAAAGGTAAATTAGGTTATAAAAGGTCTTTTTTTTTCTTTTTTTTTCTGTCTTTCTTTTTTTTTTTTTTTTTTTAAAGGTTTGATCACTCTTTTTTTAATCTTACTCTCATACAAATATTATAGAAAGGTGAACAAAACCACATATTTACAACGTCCTATACACATGGAAATAGACATACTTAGTTGCATTCATTACTTAACTCGAATAAGCTAAATAATAGGACCAGTAGTCTATACCAAAAGTAAAAAACCAGCAAGGGCGACAAACCACATATACACATCCGTATCGATGGAATAGACATACATGATTGCATTCATTCTCCCACTCGAGTAAAACCAAGGGTTAAGGTTGAAGAGTGATATAGGGGAGGGATCTTTCTCATCTTCAACAATTAGTAATAAACCAACAAGGTGGACATAATGAATACTGGCCGTATCCGAAAGAATTAGACATATGTGATTGCTCGCATCTCATTCGGGGTAGACAAAGATAATATTTGGAAAGGAAAATAATGTTGTGAAATATAAGAAACAAAACAAATAGATTAAGTCAAACAAAATAAGGATACAGTTGTTGCTTGTTACTTTCCGATGAACTGATGAGGTGTCATTTTATACACTATTCCAGGGTTATTTAACCTTAAATCATGCAAATCATGGGCCCAGATTATGTGCCTTAATCATTTGTTTCTAGGTTTTTAGCCTTAGATGGCTTTGGGAGGAAATATACTTGCTTGGGCTCATTTGAGAAGAAACGGAAAAGATATGGACTACACAAATCTTTGTAAATTTATGCTTACATTGCGTGAGACGGCGTCGCAGGCATTAAAGTGACGCCACGTGATTATATGGTGACGCGTCAGGAAATTAGCGTTGGGTCAGGACGTGACTACTTAAAGGGATCTAGTTTTCATTACGTTGGCGACGGTGTTAGGATTTCAACGCGAGATTGTCACAGCGATTTTCCTATATATATATTATACCAAAATTAGGGTTTTAAGTGTGTAACTTTGTATAATTTTAGGGAGATGAACCCTAGTCATTTCAACAGCTTTTAAGGTTGTTTTTAGGGCCTCAAAACCCTATTGTAACTACCTTTAATCCATGTTTTAATCAAGTAAGATTATTTTTCATAATCATTCAATATGTCTATGTGTTGTGTGATTGATTTATATTCTTGCTTTATCTTTAACATCCTATGCTAAACCCTCCTTTGTATTTATTTATGATTGCATGAAACTTAGGTTGTAGTTCCTTTTGATGTTGCCTCTTGTTGATGGATGTGCGTGTTAGGCTCTAGAAAACTAGCCATAAGAGATTAAATTGGCATAGACGTCTAGGGAAATGCGAGTAGTGTAGAAAGGATACCATCGGTAACAGTCTTTATACTTCCTTACCCCTAATATGGTTGATCCCTCTTAATATATTTCGCATGCACTTAATATACTCTTAGCGGCCTTGTAATAGTCTTCATACTACCTTACTTATGCGTTGCCCTTACAGAATATTATTAGTTGGCGGGTTAGTTAATCCGTTTCATGACTCGGAAAATACTTCAAGATCATTACAAGTGTGACAAGGTAACAGATCTAGGAGAAGCAATCTGATGAGTAGTGCATGATTAGGTAAATACAACTTTTTGTTATAAAGTTATCACCAGTAGCATAGATTATAATTAGTTTAATTATTAGTTAATCAAACCAACCTCTCAAACCATGATATTTACCTGCTTTCTTATAAATATAAAAACACAAAAAGAATCTTCTCTCAACCCTTTAGAATTCTGTTAGACCGTGTTCGAGCCTTCCCAACCTATTCACTAGAGAAGATTATAACCCCAATTCTTGCCTTTACTTACACTGATCGAATAGCTGGAGCATTTCCTAGCGACACAGTTAAGAAAGTGAAACTGAATACCTCTCTAGTTTTTTCTGCTCGTTCTTACCCAACTGAAGACCCACAATGCTCAACCCAAATTCACAGTTCAATCAATACCGTCACAATATGTCCCAAGCAACCAAACAAACCTCAAAATGATGAATCAGAAAGAGAAGATCGAGAAGAAAGGAGCAACCCATAAAGTATCGACACCACCCTACCCTCACCTCATAATCCATCGTTTTCATTTATCACGGAAAAGGTTCGTAAACTCAATTCGTTCCTTGAATCATCCGGCTTGGTTCCTCAATCATCCGATGCCGAAATTGTTTGCACGAAAGGAGACGATAGAGACGTCATGTTTATTGAAATAATTAGAAAGAATGATGACTCTCGCGAAGAAGGACCCGAGGATGAGGGGAGTATGGCGATTGAAGGGTTAGAAGTAGAATATTTTGACACATTCCCGACTAGGAGCGAACTAGCATATCATAGGTACCTAATGAGTGGCCCAATTCCCTCCTTATTTCTTAGAAACCCTATCATCACTAAGAGATGTCCATCAAACCTTAAAATACCATGTAACATTGGACACATACATGTTGAAAGAGCCTACATAGATCTCAACTCCCCTCTGAATGTCATGACCCGAATGTTGTATAATTAGATCATGAGAAGAAAACTCGACCCTAGGGAAGATACTAATAGAGGAGTGAGCAACTTCACGGGAAGGATTAAAGGAATGCATGTCTTCGTAGGAAACTTCACTTATGTCACGGACTTTATGATTGTTGAGGATATTAGTTCGATTATAGACCCTAGGCTATCACAAGTAGTACTAGGAAAACCCTTTATTGAAATATCCAACATGACCCATGACCCACCCGAAGGTGTTGTAAGATTCATAAACGGGACCGATGAAATTGCCTATAAGATACCCCATATGATAGAACAGTACAACTTGCTCTCAGACTTAGAAAAAGAGCACATGAAGTCAGTTTACCTTAGGAACGAAGAAGATAAGAGAAGAGGAGTGGGGTATGTGATGAGCAAAATATTAGGGTTTTACAAAGAAAGTCTAGAGCTTGGACCCGAATATGTGACTGACATGGATGATGGAGAAGAAGCCACGTAAGAACTTGTGACTCCGAGTTTAGCTACAAGACTCGTAAATAAAGAAAAGCTCTTTTTGGGAGGCAACCCAATATTTACTTTCCTGAATTTAGGAGTGTCTTGTGTTTTATTCTTTATTGATTGTTTTATAATGTTTAAATCATTTTGTAATCATGCTTTGTTTGTTTGTAACTTCGTCTTATCTACAATCAAATGTATTTTGCATAAAATAAGTGTAGGGGGATATATCCGGTTTATAAGAACCAAATTCAAACATTTAAAATGAATTGTTTAGATTAATTCGCGTCAGTTTCCAGTCATATGATTGTAATGATTAATTCCAGGTTTTTATGCAGTGCTTTCTACAGATATAACTAATAAAATTACGTGCAGGAAATTTCTCATTAAAAACGAAGAAGAAATCTTCACAGTGCCTGGAGACGACGTCGGGATTAAAACCCGACGGCGTTGCATCTCCAGCAATATGAAGATTCGAAAATTTTCAAGTATTTTTGAAAAATAGAATGTGCAATATTTAAAATTTGTAATCTTGTTGTAAACCTGCATAAACCTGTGATTACATCATTACTCTCATCTTATCTTTACTGCTTTCATAGAATCTAAACCCTAAACTCTTGTTGTATATATTTATCCCGCCGATTTTACGCTTGGTGTAGTTGTCTTTGTCTTAGATTACAGGTTATATTTGACGAGAAGAAGCTTGGAAGTTCTTAGAAAGTTTCATTGGATGACTCTTGGAGGACGATCTAACCAGTTATCGTATGTTTCTTCTCCATTATTGAGCAAACCAGGGGAGTACTAGTTTCTTTTAATTGTTTTCTTTTCCCTTTATTCGTTTTTACAGGTACTTCTATAGAACATTGGTAATAATGTTCAACTTAAGTATAGGGGGAAATAAGCCTTAGAAACTATTCTTTCATTTGTCATTTGCTTTGTCCTTAAAATGATGGGTAATATATCAAAACATAGTATAAAAAGGTAATTTTGACCAGAATTTAAATTTTTTTTATGACACATACCGATGAAAACCGAGTATTAATAGCATCTCATGGATAGGAATTTATATGACTAGCACAAAAACCCTTAAAATTCCGCCCAAAAATGTGAGGTTCGCCTTTAGATCTATAGGAATTCGGGTATCCATTATTGATACCCAAGATAGTTTATACCTTTAGCTTGTTCGAGTTAAGGAGTGAGCAATCATGTGTGTCTATTTTGTCGTATATTAAATTCTAGAACTTGTTCTTGTGATGCATCCTGAGACCGCATAGTAAGTATTAGGATTTGCTAGATAAGAGGCACTAGGATTAACCCATGTTTTAAACCTGTAATTGTTATGATGGTCACACTGATCATATAACTATCCCACACCCTTGCCATGCACTCATTTTTAGTGCAGGATACCCCTAGTACAACCCTCCGAGCCTATCCTTTTTCACGGTTCTCGTAATTTTCTAGTTAAGCCGGACTATTAATGAAGAGCATTGTCACCCTTAAACCAATCATTACACCCAAATCGCCTTAGCCTACCTTGTATGTACTCTCTTTTAGTACATTAATGTTTTAACCCATGTTAATTATTTGAGTACACGGTTGCTAAGTCCTTATCCTTATAAATACAGTTTTGGGACGATTGGGATTCATGGTAGTATTTATTTCGCGGAAGAATGGGGAAGAAAAGTTAAATCAATACCCCCATATGTTTGTTAGATGATCTCCATGTTATTTTGATCCACCTCAAATCGGGTCATTAGTTAGATTGTAAATAATCGAGTATGTAAAAGTTCAAGTGTAGGGGTGTATCTAAAAACCCCCATGATGTATTATATGTTTAAGCAATGGCAGGGAAAAATTATACGAAAAAAAATTATATATAAAAAAAAGTAAAATATGTACGGGCTGCCATTTGCTTATGTTTATGTTTATACTAGAGTTAAGAAAAGAAAAAGAAAGAGATTGATGTAGCGTTGTGTAGAGTTTGTATATCTTCGTCCGAGTCTTGGCTTAGCAACCAAACCAGCGTGTATTCATACAAATAATTAGCTAACCCTTCCACTCCAAATTCACCCAAAGTAACCACCCAAATGTATCCCATCCGTTTCCGTTTCCATTATATGTTATCTTACACCTACACCCCACAAACCTTTAAAAGACCTCTTAGATAGTAATGAATAATGCTTGCGCCCAGCGGTGGAGGTTTCATCCTTTACCAAGCCTATGGTAATTTATATGCTACGATAGGTAATGAGTGTTGATTTTCCGTTTCCCTATTATGTTATAATTTATTATACACTCGAGTGAAAGAGAGAATCCCAAACACTTATGTGAGGTGCTAGTGTATGCTTTCTATGCTTTTAATTACGAGGTCTAGAAGGTTGTGTTGTAAAATTCTTTTAAATACTAGGTTAAATGACCCTCACATTGCTATTGTCTAGGTAGAAAAGCCTATTTGCTTAAGGACAAGCAAATCCCAAGTGTAAGGGTATTTGATGAGATGTCATTTAATACACTATTTCTGGGCCCATTTGGAGAAGAAACAGACGAGATTACGGACCTACACCAAATCCTTAAAGAAGTATTGCTTACAAAACGTGGAGACGACGTCGCAAGCATAAAGCGGCGCCATCGTGATCTATCTGGTGACGGTGTCTAGACATTGGCGACGGCGTCACAACGTAGCCGACTTAAAGTGAATCTAGAACCATCTACGTGGCGACGGCGTCAAAAGAATCAAGCGACGCCGTCGCGTTAATATGCCTATATATACAAAACCGATTTTAGGGTTTTAGAGTGTAACTTTTTGGGATAACTTTGTATAACTTAGGGAGATGAACCCTAGTCCTTGTAGCAGCTTCATAGGTCGTATTTAAGGCCTTAAAACCTTATTGTACAACCTTGGATCCATGTTTTAATTCAAGTAAGGTTATTTATCATTAATCATTCAATATGTCTATGTTTTGTGTGATTGATTTATCTTCTTACTTCCTTTATAACATGCGAGGCTAAACCCTCCTTTGTATTTGCTTATGATTGCATGAAAATTGGATTGTAGATCCTTTTACTGTTGCTTCTTGTTGATGAATGTGCGCTTTAGGCCTTAGAAAACTAGCTTTTGTCTGTATCGCTGTTGACACATCTAGGGAAATACGAGTGCCTAGAAAGGATACCATAAGGTAACAGTCTTCGTACTACCTTGCCCTTTATATGGTTGATCCCTCTTAAGGTATTTCACACGCATTTAGTATACTCTTAGGGGCCTTGTAATAGTCTTCATAATACCTTACTTGTGCTTTGCCTTAACGAAATATTAAATAGATGACATATTCATGTAATTCGTTCATAACTTAAGAAATACTTACACATTACATCACAAGTGTGACATGGCAACATGATTAGGAGAAATAATCTGATAAGCAATGCATGATTAAGTAAATACATTTAATTATCATAAAGTTATCACCAATAGATTAGTTTATTAATTAGTTTACTTAATAGTTTATCAAACCAATCTCTCAAACAAAAGATTTACCTGCTTTTTATAAAATATGAAAACACAAAAATAATATTCTCTCAACCCCTAGAATTCTGTTATACCATGATCAAGCCTTCTTAACCTATTCCTCTAGAGAACGATAACAACCCCCGAGTCTTGCCTATACTACTACTACAGCGATTATGTACTCTGCCTAGGGAGTTGTAAAACTTCTTGTTAAAGTCCTACGACGACCGCACATCACTAATATGGTTTTCTATCATTTGGCTTGTACCGCTCTTTTATCTTCTAATTGTTTTCTTGTATGTTTATTGTGTTTAGAATTGATTATTGTCACCATAAAACCTGTGCCAGTCTCTCAGGCTGAAAACCCCCCATCATCATTAGAAGCGTATATAGCATAGGTTTAACAAGTAATTAGAATTAACTTAATTAGAGTAATTAAAATACTGATAGAATATAAGGTTAACGACCTCGCTCTTAGTGTTTGACACCCTACTTACCATGAAAATCCACTCGATCGGGTACACTGCCCGTTAAAGTATTGTTTTAGGATAAGTCGGCTAAATATAAATTTAAAACTTGGTAATCAATAAATTGACCCTACACGACAGCACATCAAGTTTTTGGCACCGTTGACGGGGAGTGAAAAAGTTTAACCTTTAATTTTATTAGTATTTCTAACCATTACTTTAGATTAATTTAATTAGTTTAAATCTGTTTGTATTTAATTTAATTGTGTGATTTAATTATGTGTTTAAATTCCCGCATTATTTATTCAGTACTCTGCCTCGTAGTCTGTTTCCTTGCTTGTAATTTCCAGCATAGGTTTATCATGGATGATCCAAACATCACTATAGAAGAATACATCAAAATTCAAGAAGAAAAAGCTCAAAGTCATGGTGAGACGTTTGATTGGCAGACTGCCACATATGGTAAAATGGAATATTGTGAAAATGAGGACGATAGTTTCACGAATCTCAAAACTGAATACCTAGCTATGGTCTTTGATGATACATCCGATGCAACACTCTCATGTGAACCTACGGTAAGTCCTGTTGACAATAACGAAATTGACTGTAAAATTTCATTTGACAAATTCGACAATGAAGATTATATGGTAGTTTTTGACGAAAATTCATTTTCTTGTAAAATAATTTTTGTCGATAATTTAAAAACGGATTCTGAAAATGAGAATGATAAAGTTAACATGCCATCATCTCTGTCACCAGAACCTATGTTTGGTCACATTAACCATTTAGACTTCTTTAAAGATTTTAAGAATGAATTCTCAGCCATTACTTATAATGATCTAAAGTCTAAATCAGACCCACTAGTTGAGCCTTCCTTAAGGTCTCGAACTATCAATAAATTTGAAATATCATTGTTCAAAAATGATAAAGAGGAACAAAACGTTTTATACTTTAATGATTCATTAACTCTAGACGTAATTTTTCCCAATAGTCTAAAAACTATCAAGGACAATGATGACAATATCAATATAACACAACTTTCTAGAAGTAACGTATTAAACATTGATACTAAAAGATCAAATGAACTTCCAAGAACAAATCACGATAAAACCAATAAAGTTTTCAACGAGAAATTTTTTACCATAACATTGGATGCTAATATCGTGAGTTGGAATTACTTTAACAACTAGATGCCATTAAATATCATCAAAAAATTATATGTGTCATTTGGCATCCCGTTTGACCCTAAGCGGTATTATAAGGATGGTGCTTACACAAGAATATTGCGAAGGCCAATGTACGTTTTTCTTTACTCTGTTAAAATCTTTAGAAAATTGGCCCCACAAATGAATATGGTGTATAATGGCAACACCTATACGTCGTATCAACCATTTTTAACTACTTTGACTAAGTCAAACAATAATGTCCAATATGGCGTATTGGACACTTCTGTTAGCCTTAAAATATGTCGGCTAATACGGAATTACATTAGTTTACATTAGCCGAACACGCAGGGACTAGAAATGTCAAGTGTAATAAGTAGATCGTGTCCCGGGCTATATATATCCCCTCCATATTTCCATGGAGGGGTGAGGAAAAACATTTGTCTCATAAGTGTGTGGTGTTTCTCTCTCTAGAAAACACACACACTCTTTCCTTTCTCTCTCTAATAAAATGGCAACTTATTATTTCTATCCTCCCCGACCTCCGGATCATGTCTCTTGTTAGTAAAATCTTATGGTTAACATTTGGTATCAGAGCTAACTGGGGGTGTAATGTATTTGTGGTGTTGTTTTTTGTTTTTTGGTTCAAAAAAATAGCAAGAAAAAAAATCAAAGTTTGATCTTTGTTTGTGGTTAAAGGTGTTAAAGATTTGTACTTCCGGGCTTAGAACTGTCCCTTGCATCATTACTAGGTGGTTTTAACATCATTTCGTAGCTTTTAAGAAAGTTTGATGATTTTTTCTTGGCTGCATTTTGACTAACTAAAGGGGTGTTCCTGATTGCGTTTTGCTTCATTCATTGCGATTTGCCCAAAGATTTCCTGCATTTTGCTTCAGAGAAAGTACACCGCGGTTTGTCGTTTTGTGAAGGATAATGTACTGCGTTTTGTCTTATTAGGCTTTGCGTTTTGGTTCTGCGTTTTACCTTTGCGTTTTGGTTATTGCGTTTTGGTTCTGCGTTTTGTCTCTGCGTTTTGGTTGTGCATTTTGCCTCTGCGTTTTGGTTATTGCGTTTTGCCTCTGCGTTTTGGTTGATTTTACAGGTTGAGATTTACCATTGCGTTTTGCCTAATTAAAGACCCTTATTGCGTTTTGCCTAGGGGAGACTCTGTCAATTTCATTTCTTGGTTGCGTTTTATCTTAAGAATTGACTGCATTTTGTCTAAGGTGCCTTACTGCGATTTGCTTCCTGCGTTTTGTCTACCTTGAAGACCTATATTGCGTTTTGCTGGACAGAAACTCGGGCAAAATTTCTTCTTCACTGCGTTTTGTCTCAAACCAAATCAATTAGCAACACTAAAATGCTATCACGTCAAGTTTGACTAGACAATGTTGATCCGTTAAGGTCATTCAAAATAACATTTGTCCTAGTTTAACGACATTCACGAACAACAAAACAACAAACAAGATACATAACACTATAAACGATCCGAATAAAATTCACTAAACCATCAAAACGGCTAAAGATTTGGATTCAAATGTCAAGTGATCATGAAGTTTATTTGGTTTCCCTTATTTGAATTTGAAGTGGGTTTCAAGGAGGCGTCTACTTATTTCATCATCGAGATTCCTTCTATTTTCTACCCCTTTCCTTAAACCCAATCTATCGATTGATGACTTGCTTGAACGTATACAGTTATGATTGA